>PVHP010055645.1:0-10248 GCA_004024765.1 Zapus hudsonius
CCATTTCCTCAGACCTAAGTATCAAATATTTTAAACTAAAGAATTAACCTAAGTTTGGAATACTGAAATTTTAATATAGAAAAGCATAGCTTCCTGTCTTAAAAAACATAATTAAAAAATACTTTTTTCTAAAATGAACACATTTTCAGGTGAAAAATTCAGATTGGGTAATGTGAGCCTTAAATTCATAGTGATTTTATGCATGATTTATCAAGTAAAAAAATTGGTATATGCCATAAAATACTGATACAACACATACCATATTATTTCACTTTTCTAAATTTCTAAGAGATTAAGTAGGAGAAATCCATTTTTAGTTTCATCTTCTTAATTGTAAATTGAATATTTAAAGTATCACCAGTGCAATAAGTTTGCTACTTAAATCTTCATGTTGGTACATCATTGCATGATTATTCAGCATTTAAATATTAAAAGAAGAAACATTCTGCAAGATTACTGTTCTCATATTCATAGAGGAAATATATGAATGTCTATTTTCATCATTTTAAAAAATTACTTTGATTTACAAAAAAATATCTAGTCCAAACATAAAACACATTACTGAAGTCATCACACCATTTTTGATATTGCAGTTATTCATGGATGCATCTGACTTGTCTGTATGTTTATACATTGTGTTGAAATTGATAATATATTTGTGAGCTGTCAGTAAGATGACTCTAACCCAACACTCCAGCCTTGTTTCCAACATATACTCTTGCAAGTTTTTTTTTTTTTAAAAAATAGAATTCAGGAATTGGCAGGGAAAACTGGAAACTAATTCAGGGGTAGTGACATTGATCATGGGAATAATGAGAAACAGACTTCTTCCTATATCAGTGATAGAAGGAAGGAGGAGGACCTTTCTTCTTCATTGCCTGTAGCTGAGAGCACTCCTTCCTTCCTTCTTTGAGGGAGCTCATTTGTTTTTCTTATGTGCCTGAAGCCAAGTTTCGGAACTTCTGTTTCTCAATATTCTATTGAAAAATGAATAAATTCATAAGACCTGCCTTTTGGTATTGCTAATTAAGTTAGTGTTTCACACTTTATCTCTAGTTAGAAAAACATGGGCTGGAGAGATGGCTCAGGGGTTAAGGCACTTGCCTCCAGTGCCTAAGGCCCCAGGTTCATTTCCCCAGGACCCACATAATCCAGACCCACAAGGTGGTGGCCCTGGTTCTCTCTCTCTCTTTCTCGCTCTCTGTATCTGTCTTCTTGAAAATTAATAAATAAAATATTAAAAAAAGAAAAACATGCATTTGTTTGAAGTTTTACAGTTACATTATCTTTGGCTTGAATATAATTTGTGAATCTTAATGAAGATAGCAAGCACAGACACACACAAAATGATACAAAGTAACACATACATTATGATGTGAAAAAAATTATCCAAAGTGGTTCACATTAAGTTGCTACTTAACCTAGCCCTTTTCTTTGAAGGAACATTTCCAAAAAAAAAAAAAAAAAAGGACATAAAAAACTATGCACTTTGAGTGTGAGCTACTAGGAAACAAGGAACTCAGCAGCTTCTACAATCTTCTCTGATGTGATTAGCATATTCTAGAATAAAATTTTTGAGTCTACAACTCGTAACCTGCTTTATGAGAAGGATAATGAATATTTCAGATCATCCCAAATTACACATAAATTTTACTGCATGTGACTTCCCTCCAGTGGAGCCCCCTGAATCTCCTTCAAATTCTCTCTTGGGTGTTGTATGATCATTTCAAGTCCTTCCCAGTATACAGGATAGTAACAATAACATAAATGTCTCTAAATTAGTTCTAGGAAAGATAATATTATTGGATGTGATAACGCACTGAAATTTTGTGCTTTTCATACTCCTTTATAGTAGTGATACTCCAGCACCTGCCACAATTTGCATTACCTCTAGGTTTGTGAAGTTTAGATTGTACAATAATCTTACATTTTCTTCTAAAAAATAAAACTGCAGAGATATCTAGTTATTTTTCTGATCATAATTGGGAAAGAATAGTGAATGAGGTTTATTATGACATTAAAATTTCCCATCATTATTTGATAAATATGATCAATTATTGGTAACGCACCCAAAGATGTGAGAGGTGGATAGCCAGATTTTGTTTATATTATACTTTTTGTAAAATTATCTGTATATTGTAAGAAGTCTTTTTAAGTTTCCTAAATTTTTCCCAGTGTATAGAAAAGAGAACATGAAGAGACATACATCCTAACTCATTAAATTATGTTACCTGAGTCTCTCATCCACACTTCTAAACCACTGGAGAAACCATATTTTACCCTTTAAATCACACCCAATTGTCCAGTGGGCTCTGAAAGGTGTTAGCCAGGTGCTGTGTCACTTGGTACTCATGAAACTTTTCCCTCCTCCAACACACCCTATCATTGACAAGTATCTCAAGTCTATTTTCTCACCTTAAAAATGAGGTATACATATGAAATTATTGTTAAATTAGCTTATGATTATGTGATCATTGATTAAGTCATGAACCATGCATCATCTTACACAGTAATAACACAACTGTAGCTTTCATCTATGGACTAAATATTTTATGTTTTTATTCATATGCATTCATTATAAAAAATAGGCTTTATGAATTTATATACTGTACTTTAACCATGTTCACCCCCATTATCTTCTCTTAGCTTATTTGTATGAAAAAATTCAAAAATGAGATGATAGTTAAATCTTGCTAAATGTGCAGCATTAAATGTGAGACTCCTGTTAAGACATGCATGCAAATGCTTATTTATAAAGTTTTGAAGCATACTATTGACAAAAATAGGGGGATTTCTTGAATTCATTTTTGTGATTGGACTACATATAGTTACATGTGCTCTTTCCAGCCTATCTTTCATTTTACCTTTAGTGAATCCAACTTTTCTCTCATGGTTCAATTTAATGCCACTGATATAATCAAATACTTAGAACCACTCATTATATCAGGGCATAAAATATAAATACTATATATTTTCTTTTTCATTCTCACAAGGCTAAAGTAAATATAGGGGCTAATCTTTCTCAAAGGAGAGAACTGAAAGGCAAACACATAATTTGAGATCCCATACCTACTCAGTAACGTAACAATGTAACAAAGCACATCAGGCTTGTTGACATCTTCAACATGTGACTTTGTGACTCTGCCCTATGCTAGTTTTAACTGTGAGGTGTCTCAACTTGACCCATTAATAGGGATTGTCACAAAGACCAAGGGAACTTGACTAATCTAACATAAAATAAGTTGTTTTTAATTTAGAACATTCCTTAGCAATATATACTTTGACCATGAGCATTAACTTAGCAACTTCTTCATAAGGAAATTTGAGATGTGCCTGGAATTACAGACTCAATAGGAGGACCACAGGTATGGTTGGGCATTGCATTTTTAGAATTTAAAAGCCATCAGTTGGCATACCGCATGCTAGTATTTTCATAATGTCTGAATGACAAGTGTGTCTCTTTAATATTAATTCTTTGTTGTGGAATTTAAATAGAGTTAGTCAAAAGAAAAACACAATACTTGTTTTGAGGTCACACTCATGTAATGCACCATTGGGTTAACACCATGTGTGGACTTGACAAATCCAATACTGACTAAAAAGCATTTTGTGTAAAAACAGATTAATTTTTATGAGAAATATACATACCATACTTATTATAAGGATGAATCAACTCAGTCTTTATGAAGTTTAAAAATCATATGTATGTAATTATACAAACTATATCAATTCTTTAAAAGGCAATAACAACAAAAGTAAAAATACAGTAAATTCTAAATTGTCTGATATTTAAGATCATAAATGTGGATATTTCACATTTTATTGCTTGTAAATAAGACTTCTGCCATTTATTTCTTAGCTATTTATTGGTGAAGTTTCTCTCAATGTGCCATGTAAATAATTGAAATCAAAACTTCTTTTCCTTTTCAACTTACTCACATTAAAATGAAGTTTTAACCACACAAAAATAAAATACATGTTCACTTGGAATCATATCTCTGTACTCCTGAACTACCTCTCTTTCAGTTCTGCCATTTAACACACACAGTCCCACCACATAGCAAGCTTGGGCCTTCTGATGTTTTCATACTAAGAGCTCTTGCATTTTTAATAAATTTCCTCTGAGGAATATAGAATCTGTAATAGACATAACACAATACATATCTCAAATTTATCAATATTACTGAACATTCAAAAGAGGCTCTGATATGTTTACTCCTTAGAAATATTAAACCAACTGTAAACCAAAGAATATGTGAATTTAAACAGTACTCAGATTTCTTTTTTTAATATTTTATTTATTCATTTTCAAGCAGAGAGAAAGAGAGAGAGAGAGAGAGAGAGAGCACCAGGGCCACCACCTTGTGGGTCTGGCTCACATGGGACCTGGGGAATCAAACCTGGGGCCCTAGGCATTGGAGGCAAGTGCTTTAACTGCTGAGCCATTTCTCCAGCCCAAGAGTACTCAGATTTCTATATACTTTAAAAACAAATTATTTATTGTTGTGTTGTGTGTGTATTTGTATATGCTCTATGTGCATGCTTGCAGAAACCAGAGATCTTGATTGCTCAGCCACATGCCTCTCACGGTTTCCCTGCACTTGTAATTGTTGTGCTCCTGACAGGACTGACATTACAATATGTGTGTGGTCATGCCCAGCAGTTAATATGAGAGATGGGGAGTAAAATTGGGGTGGTCTTAGGCCCCTTTAAGATCTTGTGCTTGTGTGAAAAGCACTCTGATCTAGCTGTCTATCCAAACCCATAAATAAGACTAATATTTATATCAACGATGCTTGGTATGTTCATTGCATTGTAACTAATTAAAGCATGTCAGATGATTGGTTTTCTAAATCTCTGAAGGCTTTAAAGTGATATACTGCATATTATTTCTTTCTGAACAATAGCAACAAGTGTTTGTCTTATATAAAAATTCTGCTATTTATCTGTAACATCAGACAACTAATCAGAAGACTGAAATATATTACCAGAAATAATTCATAAAAAGTGCCTATTATTGAGACATGCCTGCAGGATGATGAGCATGAAACCAACAAAAGAACTTCTTGGCAACATGTTCTCCGGTGCATTGATTCAGATAATGAAAATTAAAGTTATTTCATTTTGGAAGGGAATTCTAAAATGTTTCAAACTACTCTTGCATATTAATTTTAATATATACCTGTGGGATGTGGCATAAATATAAGTCAAACTGTCCAGAGTGCAGAATCATTTGAAGTCATTTTATTTATGGATGGGCCATATGAGAATTATAAACCCAATTGAAACAATAAAGATTATTATGTATAGTTTCTAACCACATTCCTACACAAACTATGGTTAAAATTATACTTTGTATACCATAATCTATTCAAGATGTTACTAACAAGTCAAAGTTGTATATTAAAATTCGAAAATTCTGTTACTTAGAAAAAGTGTTTTATGAAGTTTAAGGAGTGTCATAGTTGCCATGTGGTCTTGAATATGTGAAGCCTTTGGGCCTTGGAATCCTAAACTTATCAAGATACAGATTTGGGGAGTTAGTCCTTTTCTAATATCTGATATGGTGTGGCGATTATTATGGGCTGTGACTCATTTTAAGAAAAAAAGGTATTTACATTTTTAACAATTTCATCCAAACTTTATTTACTTTTTTAAATTTATTTTTAAATTTTTGTTTTTTCAAGGTAGGGTCTCACTCTAGCCCAGGCTGACCTAGAATTCACTGTGTAGTCTCAGGGTGGCCTTGAACTCATGGCAATCCTCCTCCCTCTGCCTCCTGAGTGCTGGGATTAAAGGCGTGCATCACCGCACCCAGCTGGTATTTCCATTTTGAAACTTCAAATAAAACTAGAATACATTATATTGAAGAAAATATGCTGTTTGCCTAAATAAAAATAATGTATAATTGTTGTTACATGTAAAATTTAAGACAAATAAGTAAATGACAGAATGCGAAAGAAAATTGCTTTATATATAGGGAAGTAGTCTAAACAAATAGGGAAAATGTAGGCCTGAACAATAATAGTCATGAAGAATAAATAATTCTCAAGATATAATATATAGTATGAAAGTAACTGTCAGATGTGTGGGCTTGGGGTGGGTGTGAATGTGGGTGTTTTCAATTCTCTCTGTAGAATTTGTTAACAGGCCTGTGCTTTTTCTGACATGATTTTGATATTTGTGGTGAGAATCAGATGAATGTAGCTGAGTGGATATACTTCTAGATCATCGGTTCTCACCCATTGTTCAGGCCATCAATTTTTGCCTACAACATGCAATTTTGTTACTGACTTTGTAGTATAATTGAAAATCAGTAATTGTTATCCAACAATAACTGATTATTTTCCTCAATTTTTTTCTCTACTCAGTATTTTCTGCTTCCACGTACATTTTAGGATTATGTTACTTTTTCCTGCTTATGTGAAGAATGGTTTTTGAATTGCATGTGCAGTGAATGTGAACATATCTTTCAGTGCTATGGTCATGTTAACAATATCAGTACCAATTTCTGTTTTCTTGTATCTTCATAAAACTTTGTAGTCTGCAAAAATAAAACTTTATACTCTACAGTTTTCATTGTAGATGTCCTTCAACCCTTTCATGCAGTTTATTTCTAGATGCTTTTTAAATTGTATTGTGATTTATTCTTTCTCAGAATGTTAATTACCATTCTTCAGAAAAAAACATACACTTTAAAATGAATTCATTTTATATATTTCTTTTTTTTTGAAAAGTGTTTGTTAGATCCAAGAGTAATCTCCCAAATGGAAAGACCTTTAGGGTTTCTGTGTGCTTTAATTTTCTTTCTTTCTTTCTTTCTTTCTTTCTTTCTTTCTTTCTTTCTTTCTTTCTTTCTTTCTTTCTTTCTTTCTTTCTTTCTTTCTTTCTTCTTTCTTCTTTCTTTCTCTCTCTTTCTCTCTTTCTTTCTTTATCATTTCTTTCTTTCTCTCTGAGAGATAGAGATACAGAGAGAGATATAGAGAGAAAGAGTGGGCACAGCAAGACCTCCAGATACATATGCCACCTTGTAAATCTGGATTTATGTGGGCACTGAACCATCACTCCAGCCCTAAGATCTCTTAAAAGTAGAATCATATCAACTAAAAATAAGGATAATTTGATATTTTCTTTTTCTAATTGGATATTTTAAGGAATTTCTAGTTAGAAATATAACAAGGAAGGAAGATTGCAAAAGCCATGAGACAAGTTGTGTATGCTTTCCTCACATCATTGCAGCACACAGTTAATATTCTCTTTCTCTCTCATTCTCTCTTTCTTTTTTTACTATAACCCTGTACTTATCTTTCACTTCTATTACCTGTATTCAAAATTGTTTTATTCAAGATATTCAATCAACAAATTTAGCAGTTCAAAATTTGTATTTTGTGTTGTTTTAATAAATGTCTTTGCAATATTATATCATGGAATTTTATAACAGTAATTCTTTATCTAGAAGCACAATCATTAAATGGGACAAGAGTAACAAAGACAGATGACTGTGAAGGCAGTAAAGGAATTGTACTTACGCAGTATGTTAATTTATGAATAGGACCTATAAACCACTTAAATTTGATAATTTCCATATTCTGGATCTGGTCTGCCTTTTCCTGGACAAATCAAGAAATATTCAGGTGCATTTTCAGTTTTTCATCAGCTTCTAAATCACTGAAATACTCATTACTAAGTAAAAAAAAAAGTTATCAGTCTGACATTTTAACAGTAAAAGAATGCTAGGACTTAATATATGTTATTAACATTTGTAAATTACCAGTAGATTATTTTTGTGCCTGCTTTTTTATAACAGTAAGTCATGTTACAGTCTTCTATATCTTTTCAAGTTTATGAGCTCTTAATTTTTGTTTGAGCAACCAAGGAAGAGAGTGATTAAGTTAAAGAGAGGAAAATGAGAAAAATTCATTGAAATTTGGAGGCTTTAGGAAAATTTGTTGTGTAGTGGAAGAGTATGAGAAGATATGAAAATCAGCAATAAGGAAAAGGTAACCACATAAAAGAGATACTAAAGATGATAGCTGAGAGGCATATCTTAAAGTAAGTGATAGTAATTGATGGGTAGTAAATGTTTGTTCATATTATATAACACTTATTCCACCGAGTATTATTTATAATAAAATTTATATAATAGGTTGAATTATTTTTTAATATTTTATTTTTATTTATTTACAAGCAGACGAGAGAGAGAGAGAGAGAGAGAGAGAGAGAGAGAGAGAGAGAGAGAGAGAGAGAGAGAGAGGGAGGAAAGAACATGGGTGTACCAGGGAATGAACTCCAGATGTTTGCACCACTTTTTGCATCTGGATTAACTGGGTACTGGGGAATTGAACCCAGGTCCTTAGGCACTGGAGACAAATGCCTTAATCGCTGAGCCATCTCACCAGCCATATTTTTTTAATAAAAGAGTATATGATAATGTTGAGACTTCAATAAGATAAAAGAATTATGGCCATGTTATGATTTAATAAGTTAACAATAAGAGTAGTTAAAACAGTGAAAGTGAAACATGGTGATACAGTATCAAATGCTGTCAGTGCAATTCATTTTTTGGTTATAACACTTATTGTAAGATTTCACATGATGTATCGATATTGTAGATGAAAGATTTTTCCACAGATTTAGAAGTTAAGGGGGTATAAAATTAAATTTGAGAGAGCTACACACTAGGAATTCTCTCCAGAATACAGAAATTTAGGGTGAAGATTCAGAGTAATTCAGTGCATTAAATAATGAAAAAGATGATGAAAGAAGCCTTCCTAATATCTCAAATTTTAGGTAGATAGAGAAATGTACACTTGAGGAAGCTTGGCACAAACATTGAGAGTGTAATTGTTATTCTGTTTATAACAGAGATATATATTTCAGAAAATTTCAGAAAGATGTTCTTATTAGAATAATTATTCTTTTAAGTAATAAAGTGTTTATTGATATATGTACAATAGATATATTCCTTCTTTTAATTACTTTGGAAGCCATCAATTATGAATGGCATGTGAGGCAATTGTGCCAACAAAGTAAATATTACTGATTTCCCATTAACAGCTCAGAATTTAAAGTTTATGAATTTCCTGAATAATAAGATAGAATTTTATACAGAAAATGTAGTGCCATGTTTATTGACTAATCTGGGAAATTTATGTAGGGTTGATAAATTTATGTAAATTTGCGACCAAAAGTCAAATCAAGTTGTAGAACATTTAGTTCAGCACGGGATGTTCTCCCCAGTCTTTTGGAACCAGTTGCTCTCCCTTAGATTCATTGCTCTTATGAATATTGGATACAGTCTGCCAATCAATTTTTCACTATAATGTATTCATGTAGTATCCCTCACATAGGGCTGCTGAGAAAAATGGAGGCTGTTGGAAAGTTGGAGGGTCATTCCCTTGTATCATTTGTAATGATGAACCACTCACCAGTTAAGGATGTTTTCTTTCATTGCTAATATTTGTGTTATTATGAACAGGTAATGAATACGTGTTTCTATTGCAACTAAGATAATTAAATGTATGTGTCCTAACCTGCCTGCGGGTAGGTCACAGCGAGGGCCCTAGAGAAGGGGTGAGAGTGAGGGAAACAAGTGACGCCAGAGAGTGGAGCAAGTCGATATTCTGATCACACTCATTTATTTTCCAGGCAAACAGCACTTAAGTAACTTTTTCAGAGAGAGAAGCATGGGCAGTTAATAGGAATCAGCATAACCAGATTGCTAAGTAGCCTGGCCACAGCAAGGGTCATGTGATCTCTAGGAAGAAGCCTGCAGGCGGAGAATATTTGGCAGCGAAAATAGGGACATAGCACTGGTTAGTAAGAGGAAGAACAGAGACCTTCAAAACAAATGTTGACACAGTTTAAAGCACGATAATGGCTCCCCACAGGTATGGGTTTCAAGATGGCTGACTAGCAGACACTCCCTCAGGAAACAAGGGTCAGGGTTTTCAGCGGGGATCCAGGTCGTGGACTCCTCCCGGCACAGCATCCTCACAACTGGAAGTCGCCATCGAGGACTGGCACTCACAGGAGGCAGTGAGTCCTCAGAAGCCAGCGGCTTCAGCCTGGCAGCCGCCTGAAACTTTACTTTGACCTCAGCTGGTTTCCGTTGGGTTTCTTCCCCGACCTGCCCGCCCTCTGTCTTTCCCATCCCTCCCGGGCCCTTGTGCATCTTTCTTTTTCAACTTTTTTTTCATTTTATTTTATTTTTCTATTATTATTATTATTATTATTATTATTATTATT
>PVHP010055646.1:0-10096 GCA_004024765.1 Zapus hudsonius
TCCCCCCTCTCCACGGTCCCCTGGCCCCGCCCCCGGCCCCCTCTTCAGGGTCTCCAGGCCCCGCCCTCAGGACCCCGCTGGCCTCAAGCCCCTCCTCCAATGCGCGCTCTCACCCCGCGCTCGCTCGCGCTCTCTCCCCGGCCCCGCCCCCAGCCCCCTCCCCCGGCTCGCCCTTCCACTCAGGTCCCCGGGTCACCCTCAGCCTATTTTCCCGACCTGGCCGCGGCTGCTCCGGGAGCGAACCCTCCGTCACGTCCTGCCCGTTCGCCCCGCGGCAAGCTCTCTTTCTCGTCGTCGCCGCCGCCGCCCCTTTTACCAACCCGGAAATGAATCTGCTCCCACCGTCCCCAGCGTCCGCGAACAAAATGGAGGCGGGGGTGGGGGGGAGAGGGAGCCGGGAGACGTGGAGACGCATGCGCCGCCGGGGAGCCCGCCCTCTAGCGGCCGCGCGCGGGAGGTCCACGGAGCCGGGACCGCGGGGTTTGCGTCTTGGACGGCCTCAGTCGTTAGGGATGTCAGGGCTCCACCCGCAGGGATGATTATGTTGACTGGACACATGCAAGCCAGACCTCTGGACCTTGACAATGGCGCGGATGATTCTACGGCCTTACGGAGGTGGAGAAGCGCGAAGTGAACCAGTGTCTTTTCTTGAAGTCATTGCTTTTGCGTTTTGATTCCGCGCGCACCCGCCCACGAGAGCCCACACGCTCCACCCCGGCGCGAAGACTCGAGAACACGGGTCAGCTCACCTGGCGGGGAAGGGTCCGGTGGGCAAGCTCCGGTTGCTATGGCAACAGAGAGGGCATCCCTGACGTCATCGTACCGCGGGATGCTGGGACCTCCGGTGCCGGCCGGGCCGGGCAGGACTCGGAAGGACCGCTCCCTGGTGCACCTGTCACTCAAGTTCAGGAACAACGTGGAGACGTGACTCGCGCTGCGTGGTGGCCGAGGACTCCAGCCACCCTTCAGTGATTCCTGTCTGTCCGAGGGTGTGGGAAGGTTGAAGTCGGACATGAATGGGAACGCGTGTGATAAGCAGCAAGCTGTCATTAGTTTTGTGATGATGAATGCTGGGCCCCGCCCGGTAGTCAGGTGAAGGTCCCCTGGAGCACCTGCTGGGAGCCAGGTACCGGGTCAGACGAGACTCATCGTGCTGACGGGCAGGCCATGCACGCCTTGGTGACGTGCGAGCTGGGGGATGTCAGAGGAGTGATTCATTTCCACTAAGGAATGAAAGAAGGTTTCGTGAATGGTTTTGACTAGTCCTTGAAGGATGGATGAAATTTCATTTGCAATCAGAGAAGACAAGGAACACATGCCAGGCACAGGGATCCGTGGGCGCCAATGTGAAGATGTCCAGGTATCTACCTCCTGGATGCCTGAAGGCCGCTTGATTGGGCCAGGAGGGCAATGAATATCACTTTCCCAGCACTTGGGAGGTAGAGGGGGGAGGATCACTGGAAGTTCCATGCCAGCCTGAGACTACATAGTGAATTCCAGATTAGCCTGGGCTACAGTGACATCCTACCTCAACATATATATATTTGGGCTGGAGAGACGGATCAGCAGTTAAGGCCCTTGTCTGTAAAGCCGAAAGACCCAGGTTTGATTCCCCAGTACCCACGTAAAGCCAGATGTGGCACATGTGTCTGGAGTTTGTAGATGCTAGGGGCCTTGGCATGCTCTCTCTCTCTCTCTCTCTCTCTCTCTCTCTCTCTCTCTCTCTCTCTCTTTCTCTCTTTCTCTCTCTTTCTCTCTCTCTCTCTGTGTCTGTCTGTCTCTGTCTCTGCTTGCAAATAAATAAATGAGAGAAAGAGAAAGAAAGAAAAAAATATATATAAATTTAATCTGGGCATAGTAGTGCAGCCTTTAATCCCAGCACTAGGGAGAAAGAGTTAGGAGAATCACCAAGAGTTCAAGCTCACTATGAGACTACATAGTGAATTCCAGGTCAGCCTGGACTAAAGCGAGACCCTACCTCTAAAAACAAAAAAAAAAAAAAAGTTCCAGGTGAGCCTTGGCAAATTTTAGGCCAACCCAGGCTACATGAGACACTAATTAATTAAGTTTAAATTAATTAAAGTACATATTTACTGAAGAGCTTGCGTGTTGATAAGACATCCTCTATCAGGAAAGATGTAGACCAAGCATGCAGCCTCCAGAGGGATGGGTATATATGGAGTGGATGAGGCAGGAGGGGGATACTGGCCTACCCAACCACATCAGCCAGTCAACCCTCACAATCAGTGGGCTGATAGACCTCAGCCAGATCGCACTCACATCCAAAAAGTAGTGACTTGAGGGCTGGGGAGATGGCTCAGAGGTTAGAAGTTCTTGCTTGAAAAGCCTGCTGCCCTGGTTTCAATTCCCCAGCGGCTGGCGGAGCAGTGGCAAGAGACCCTAAAACACACACACACACATAAATAATATATATATATTTTCGAGGTAGGGTCTCTCTTTAATCCAGGCTGACTTGGAATTCACTGTGTAATCTCAGACTGGCCTTGAACTCACGGTGATCCTCCTACCTCTTGTCTCCTGGAATGCTGGAATTAAAGGTGTCAAACTTGAGAGAGTTTAAATGCTAAATGGAAAAAGCCAGGGGGGGTGGAGAGAGAGAGAGAGAGAGAGAGAGAGAGAGAGAGAGAGAGAGAGAGAGAGAGACTAAGGAAAAAATTCTTCCAGTCAAATGGAACTCATGTTTGGGGATTAAACCCTTCCAGATGGACCAAGATTTGCCAAGAAATTCTCTGTGACCTATCTGCCTACCTGCCGTGCTACGGTCACATACCCAGGTGCCTTGAGAAAGTAATTTCTGTAGTGCCATCTAGTGGATGAAATGGGTACTTCCTAAATTCCTCTGTACCTAACACCTTCCAGAGGGTTCCTGGTTAGACTGGTCTTCTGGCCACACTGGATAATTTTCATGCTTCTGTTCATTGCTGGCCAGTTTAGGAGGCCCTCATTTTTGTCACCTCACCTAGCTCTTTATACCGGTCTTTTTTATCTCTGGCCACTCTACTGACATAGGAGGACTGGAGGAAGGGACCAGAAAAGGTCCTGGTACCTTCCATAAGGTGACCTGCAGCTTGCTGAGCACTAGATGCATGTTTCTTCAATATTTAAGTTCCTGAGATTTGCAGAGCTTGAATTATGGGCTCTGGGGTCAGAAGGATGGAAATTGATTCCATTAATGTTACAACTGTGAGACCTATATAGTATAATAATGTTATAAATTTGTATTATTATAAGACCCTAAGACCCTGTTTTCCCCGCCCCCAATAAAAACTCTGAAGATCTCAATTTTTATAGCTTTTTGTTGTTTTGTCTTTGTTTTTTTGAGGTAGAGTCTCGCTCTAGCTCAAGCTGACCTGGAATTCATTATATAGTCTCAGGCTGGCCTCAAACTTACAACAACCCTCTAGCTCTACCTCCCAAGTGTTGGGATTAAAGGCATGCACCATCACACCTTGCTTTTATAACTTTTTATTGACAATTTTCTCTGTTGTTGTTGTTTGTTTTTCCAGGTAGGTCTCACACTAGTCCAGGCTGACCTGGAATTCACTATTTAGTTTCCAATGGCCTTGAATTCTTGAATGCTGGGATCAAATGCATGTGTCACCACTCCCAGCTGACAATTTTCTGTATATACATAATGTATTTTTTAAATATCTGTTTATTTATTTGCAAGCAGAGAGAGAGAAGAGAGAGAGAAAATGGGCATTCCAGGGCCTCCAGCCATTGCAAACACACTCCAGATACATGTGTCACTTTGCATATCTGGGTATACTTGGATCCTGGGCAACTGAACCCAGAGTGTTAGGCTTTGCAGGCAAGCACCTTAACTGCTAAGCTATCTCTCCACCCACATAATGTATTTTTTTATTTTTTGGTTTTTCGAGGTAGGGTCTCACTCTAGTCCAGGCTGACCTGGAATTCACTGTGTAGTCTCAGGCTGGCCTTGAACTCAGGGCAATCCTCCTACCTCTGCCTCCTGAGTGCTAGGATTAAAGGCATGCGCCACTATGCCCAGCTTCCCTTTCATCCTTCCACTGGACCCCTTTCTACTTCTAATCAATAAGTCCCTCTACTATTTTTTTCTAATATTTAAAAAAATATTTTTTACTGGGCTGGAGAGATGGCTTAGCAGTTAAGGTGTTTGCCTGAAAAGCAGAAGGACCCAAGTTTGACTCCCTAGTACACACATAAAGCCAGATGCACAAGGTGGTACATGCATCTGAAGTTTGTTTGCAGTTGCTGGAAGCCCTGGCATACTCATTCTCTCTCTCTCTCTCTCTCTCTCTCTCTCTCTCTCTCTCTCTCTCTCTCTCTGCATCTTTTTCTTCCTTTCCCTCTTAAATAAATAAATAAAATAGGGCTGGAGATACGGCTCAGTGGTTAAGGCACTTGTCTCCAGTGCCTAAGGCCCCGGGTTCAATTCCCCAGTACCCACATAGGCCAGATCCACAACGTGGTGGCCTTGGTGCTCTCTCTCTCTCTCTCTCTCTCATCATCTATCTCCTGTATCTCTCTGCTTGAAAATGAATAAATAAAATATTTTTAAAAAAATAAATAAATAAATAAATAAATAAATAAAATATTTTTTAAATATTACTTATTTATTTGCACATGTGTGTGTATGGGCCTGTGTTGCAGTCAGGTTCCTCATTGCTAGCAGAAAGAACCCAACCAAAAGCCTATGGAGGAAAGGGTTTATTTTGGCTTACAGACTCGAGGGGAAACTCCATGATGGCAGGAAAAACAATGGCTTGAGCAGAGGCTGGACATCACCTCTGCCACAGCAGGTGGCAAACAGCCACAGGAGGGTGAGCCAAACATTGGTAAGGGGAAGCTGGCTGTAACATGCATAGGCCCACCGCTCAACAACACACCCCCAACAAGGTTCCAATTCCAAAATTGCCATCGGCTTGGGATCAAGCATTCAGAACACATAAGTTTATGAGGGATACCTGAATCAAACCAACACATTCTACCCCTGGCCCCTACAAACTGATTACCATAAATGATGTAATTCCAAAATTGCCATCATCTGGGGAGTCAAGCATTTAGAACACATAAATTTGTGGGGGACACCTAGATCAAATCACCATAGCCTGCCAGGGTCTCTTGCAGCTACGCATGAATGCACCACTTTGTAAGTGTTGGGAAGTCAAACCCTGGCAATCAGGTTTTGGGGAAGGCAAATACCCCCAACCACTGAGTCATCTCCCCTGCCCACATTCTACAATTTTGTTTTGCTTTTTGGTTTTTCAGGTAGGGTCTCTCTCTAGTCCAGGCTGACCTGGAATTTACTATGTAGTCTCAAGGTGGCCTCGAACTCACAGCAATTCTCCTACCTCTGCCTCCCAAGTGCTGAGTGCTGGGATTAAAGGTGTATGCCACCACACTTGGCTTTTTTTTTTTTTTTTTTTTTTTTTTTTTTTTTTTTTTTTTTTTTTTTTTTTTTTGGTTTTTTGAGGTAGGGTCTCACTCTAGCCCAGGCTGACCTGGAATTTACTATGTAGTCTCAGGGTGGCCTCAAACTCACGGCGATCCTCCTACCTCTGCCTCCCGAGTGCTGGGATTAAAGGCGTGCGCCACCACACCCGGCTTATACTTGGCTTTTTAAAAACTTTATTGACAGCCTCCATGCAGACAGACAGTATACCATGATCATAATCCCCTCCCACAACCCTACCTTTCCCCCTCTCCTATACTCTCTCTACTAAACCCCTTCTTCTTTCCAACTAGTTTCTCTTTTATTTTGATGTTATCATTTTTTTTCCTTTTTATTATGCAGGTCTTGTATAGGTAACGTCAGCCACTGTGAGATCATAAATACCTCAGCCACTTCGTGTCTGGAACAGTATTGCGAAGCACTCCTCCCCTTCCTTTGGCTCTTACATTCTTTCTGGTACCTCTTCTGCAATGGTCTCTGAGCCTTGGAGGGTGTGATAGAAATGTCTCGGTACTGAAAACTCCACTGTCACTTCTCAGCACATTGATGAGTTTTGAGTCACCCTAGGGATCATCATTACCTGAGAAGAGAAGCTTTTCTAACCAAAAGCGAGAGTAACATTAATTTATGAACATAAACATAAGTATTTAGAGGGCAGCTTGGTGGGCATAATATATCCATTTAGACAGACAATATAGTAGGGTTTCCCTTCTAGGGCTCATGACCTCCACAGTGGTAGGCTTTTGATTAGGTTTGCAGTGCCAGATAAGAATTCCTTCCTTGGGCTGGAGAGATGGCTCAGCAGTTAAGGCACTTGCCTCCAGTGCCGAAGGCTCCGGGTTCAATTCCCCAGGACCCACATATGCTACACCCACAAGGTGGTGGCCCTGGTGCGCTCGCTCTCTCTCTCTCTCTCTCTCTCTCTCTCTCTCTCTCTCTCTCTCTCTCTGTCTCCTTGAAAATGAATAAATAAAATGTTTAAAAAAAAAAGAATTCCTTCCTGTGGAGTGGGCCCTCAAATCCAATTAGGGAGCAGTTGGTTTGCCCCATAACAGACATGCCACCTATGGTGGTTTGATTCAGGTGTCACCATAAACTTATGTGTTCTGAAGGCTTGGTCCCCAGCTGATGGCAATCTGGGAGTTAGAACCCTGTTGCAGGTGTGTTGTTGGGGGTGGGCCTTTGGGTGTTATAGCCAGCTTCCCCTTGCCAGTGTTTGGCACACTCTTCTGATTCTGTTGTCCACCTGATGTTGGCCAGGAGGTGATGTCCAGCCTCTGCCCATGCCATCATTTTCCCTGCCATCATGGAGCTTCCTCTCGAGTCTGTAAGCCAAAATAAACCCTTTCCTTTCACAAGCTGCTTCTGCTTGGGTTCTTTGTGCCAGCAAGGAGAAATGGACTGCAATACCACAATTGTACCAGTTGGCACACTTGGCCTGGCTGGCCAGCCATCAAGCTTGCAGGGTCCACTGCTGATTAAGACTCTTGATGACTTTCCCCCATAAGGCTGCAGAGCTCTTTACAGATCCTGACAAGTAGTCAACAGGGAGGAGGCTTCCGGCTCAGCTCCTGCTTGATTTCTCAGTGCCCTGCAGCCCAATCCTGTGAAATCTTTTTTTTTTTTTCTCTTTTCTTTTTTTTGAGGTAGGGCCTCGCTCTAGTCCAGGCTGACCTGGAATTCACCATGTAGTCTCAGGGTGGCCTTGAACTCACGGCAATCCTCCTACCTCTGCCTCCCAAGTGCTGGGATTAAAGGCGTGCGCCACCACACCCAGCTAAAATGTGTAGCCCAGGCTGGCCTCGAACTCATGATCCTCCTGCCTCCGCCTCTTCAGCAATATCCTACCGGCGTGTGCCACCACAACCGGTGTGGAATCTTTAACAGTACGGTCTTACATCTAGTTCTGGTGGGCAATCAAGAGCCTTGGCAATAGTCTTTAACATTTTGGGGGCCTCAGGAACCTCCCTGACTCATTAGAACCTATCCCACCCCTGGCACTGAGATTTTCTTGTAATAATCTATGGTTTCTGGGACCAGCATTATCCACCCTCACAGGGTACTTCTGCCCAAACTCTTTTTTAAAAAATATTTTATTAGTTTATTTGCAAGAGAGAGAGAGAGAGAGAGAGAGAGAGAGAGAGAGAGAGAGAAGGAGGCAGACAGAGAGAATGGGTGCACCAGGGCCTCCAGCAACTGCAAATGAACTCCAGACATACGTGCCACCTTCTGCATCTGGCTTCATGGGAACTGGGAAATCGAACCTGGTTCATTAACCATTGCAGATAAGACCTTAACCACTGAGCAGTCTCTCCAGCCCCAACTCTTTTTTTTTTTCCTGTCTCACTCTAGTCCAGGCTGACCTGGAATTTACTATGTAGTCTCAGGCTGGCTTCAAACTCACAGAGATCCTCCTACCTCTGCCTCCCAAGTGCTGGGATCAAAGGCATGAGCCACTATGCCCAGTTTGATGAGTTTTTAGGATCTCAATTTTCATCTGGAAGGAGCAGCTGACAGAGCTGCCTTTTTGGTTTGTTGGCAAGATTAAATCAAAGAATGTCAACCAGGTGTAGTGGTGCATACCTGGAATCCCAGCACTAAAGTAGGCTGAGGTAGAAGGATGGGAAGTTAGAGACCAACTTAGAAAAGAAAACACAGGAGCCAGGCATGGTGGTGAATGCCTTTAACCTTAGCACTCAGGAGGATCAAGGCCAGCCTGGGACTATAGTGTGAATTCCACATCAGCCTGGGCTAGAGTGAGACCCTACCTCCGGGGGAAAAAAAAGGAAAAGGAAAGAAAACACACACACACAGCTGAGCACAGGCAGTGGCAAAGGCCACTCTGAGATGTCCACAAAGACAAGTAGATAACTAATGGGTCTGAAAGCCACTGATATGAGGATGTAAGGGACAGTCTAACCACTTCCTCTGCTTCCTGGGGTGGGAGGACAACAAAGAGTGGGTCTCCTGCTCAAAGACATGGAGTCCTTGAGAGTGAACTCAGCCTCACACTTCTGGCTCCCTGAGTGACCAGTCTTACAGAGCAGGAGCAACCCTCCATACTAAACCACTTTCCTGAGTGATTCCAGTGTTTCTGGCTCAGCTGTCTACTTCCACACTTTGGCTTCCCAGCACCCAGAGGCGGAGGCAGAAGGATCATGAGCTTGAGTCCAGCCTGTGCTACATAGGGAGTCACAGTCTCAAAAAAAAAAAAAGTAAAATTGGGCTGGAGAGATGGCTCAGCGGTTAAGGCACTTGCCTCCAGTGCCTAAGGCCCTGGTTTCAATTCCCCAGGACCCACATAAGCCAGACCCACAAGGTGGTGGCCCTGGTGTTCTCTCTCTCTCTCTCTCTCTCTCTCTCTCTCTCTCTCTCTCTCTCTCTCTCTCTCTCTCTTTCTCTCTCTCTCTCTCTGTGTATCTGCTTGAAAATGAATAAATAAAATATTTTTTTAAAAAAGTAAAATGGCTGGAGAGATGGCTCAATGGTTCAGGCACTTGCCTGCAAAGCCTGACAACCTGGGTTCAATTTCCCAATACCCACGTAAAGTTAGATGCACAGAGTGGTGCATGTGTCTAAATGTCTAAGTGGCTAGAGGCCCTGGCTTACCCATTCTCTCTCTGTGTCTGTTTGTTTCTCTCTGCTTGCAAATAAATGAATAATATTTTTAAAAACAAGTGAAAAACCTGGGAATGGGAAGATAGCTCAGTAAGTAAGGCGCTTGCCTCATAAGCATAAAGACCTGAAGTGGATTTCCAGTGCCCATGTGGAAAAGCTAGGAGTGGTGACACGTTCTTGTAATGTCAGCATCGGGGAGGCGGACACAGGAGGGTCCCTGGGGCTCACTAGCCAGCTAGTCTAGCCTAAGTGATAAGCTTCAGACCAATGAGAGACCCTTTCTCCAAAAAGGTAGACAGCATGGAAAAAGCTGCTCTGTATGCAATCCTATGGGAGAGAGAAGCCATCAATGGTGGTGAACAGCAGTGGACCTTGCAAGCCTTAAGATTGGCCAGCCAGGCCAAATGTGCCAAATGGGGCAATGGTGGCACGTCTATTGTGGGGGAAACCAACTGCTCTCTAATTGGACTGGAAGCCTGCTCCACAGGAGGGAATACATGCCTGGTACTGAAGACCTAGTCAAAAGCCTATGGCAGGGGAGGTCATGAGTCCTAGGGGAGTGATTCCTGCTGTTATCTGGCTAAATACATATATTATGCCCACCAAACTGCTTTGTAAGCACTTTTTTAAATGTTCATACCCATATAATAATGCTACTCTCACTCTTGGCTTGAGAAGCTTCTCTTTTTCAGATGGCAGTGACCACTGGGATAACTCAAAAGACACCATAGTGCTGAGAAGAAGTGACAGTGGAGTGTTCATCACCAGGACATCTCACAGTTCCTGAGGCTCAGGGTCTATTGTGGAAGAGGTGGTAGAAAGATTGTAAGAGTCAAAGGAAGGGTAGGACTGCTTACAACACAAACTTCCAGACACAAAATGTCCTTGATATTCATGACCTCACAGTGCCTGATACTAACTACACATAATGGGAGGAAAAGATGATGACACCAAAATAAAAGAGACAAACTGAGAGGGGAAGAGATATGGGGGAAGGTGATAAGGGAATCATAATGGTTT
>PVHP010055648.1:0-10080 GCA_004024765.1 Zapus hudsonius
CATGTTGCCCAGGCTGGCCTGGAACTTGCTATGTAGTCTAGAATGAACCTGAACCTCTGATCTTCCTGACCCCACCTGCAGGGATGACAGGTGTGAGCTATCATGCCTGGATGATGTGGTGTTGTCGTCAGCCACATGCTGCTGGCCAGGCACAGTTATGGGAGGAAAGGATTTATTGAAGCTACAGATCCAGGGAAGTTTCATAATAGTGAAAGAAGCTGGCCCCTTTCACAGGTCCGAGGAGAGAGAGAGAGAGAGAGAGAGAGAGAGAGAGAGAGAGAGAGAGAGAGAGAGAGAGAGAAGCCATCATCAACACCGCACACACAGAATAGCAAAAAGGCATGGGGGCCCAAGGGAGAGAAATCTCCTTCCCTTTTATGTAGCCTTGGGGAGAGGTCTTTGCAGCCCTATCCCAGACTTTATTTATTTATTATTATATTTTAATATTTTATTTATTCATTTTCAAACAGAGAGAGAGAGAGAGCACCAGGGCCACCACCTTGTGGGTCTGGCTTATGTGGGACCTGGGGAATTGAACCTAGGGCCTTAGGCACTGGAGGCAAGTGCCTTAACCGCGGAGCCATCTCTCCAGCCCTATCCCAGACTTCTTGACTCACTATCTCTGGAATTTCCTTCCTGCACTGCTCTCCCAGGAAGGAAAGTTTGTTTCTAGGTTTCCTGAGCCCCCTTACATCCTGCTGCGAGGGGTGCCTTCCTGTAAACAACCCAACATTACTAAGAAGGCCAAGTTGACAACAAAACCTAGCCATCACATGTGGTATTGGGGATCAGACTCAGGGCTTTGTAATTACTAGATAATAACTCTGCCAACTGAGCTTCCCCCCCCTCATGCCCGGGAGATTTTTTTAAAAATTGAGATCTCACTACAGATGTGTTCTTGATGCCTTTCACCTGCTAGGGTCCCATGCATGTGCTTGCTGGGCCTCCTGGCAGAATCCATGATACCAGGAGTACCAGCCAAGGCAGAGGGCCTGGAAGCCCAGCTGGGAGAGCAGGGTCCTGGGGCTGCACACTACAGGCCTCTCCTTTGATTTCACATGTGTAGATACAGAGAAAACTCTATGCTCTGTGAGAACTGTGACTCCTCGAAGATGGGGAGGCCAGCAGAGGTGGCTGCTCTGTGTGTCAGTCGAGGGCCTGGAGAGAGGGGAGGAGCTACGCAGGTTCCAGGAGCTGGCACCTTCTCCTTCCTGTTCTGCATCCTTGGATCCCTGGGAAGTCTTCTGTAGTGATGCCAGTCCTAAGCTCCGGTGACTGGTTCTTCACAATTTCCTGTGACTGAGCTCTTCCTGAGACCCCAGCCTTATGGACAGACAGCTGCACTCGGAGAATGCACCGTGTCCCTTTGCTGGCGATTGTTCTAGAGCTGAAGGAAGTGCTGCGTCTCAGGGTGCAGGGGGCTGGGTGAGGTCCTCCCTCCCTCCATGTGCCAGGGCCTCGTGGGATACACACCCTTGGGGGACTTTGGATACTGTACGCGACCCTGTCGGGGAAAGCAGAGGCAGCTTGGCCATCAGCTTGACAAGCCGGTTAAAGATGCTGACTTTTAAGTTCCCCCAGGAAACCACACTGCAGCTACCAGGGAGTCCCAGGGCTAAGTCTTCAAGGGCCTCAAGGGGAACAGAAGACACCATCGCTGTGTTCTTCCCATGGGCTTCCAGTGTTTCCAGCAGGAGTTGGGAAATGCATGCAGCAACTTCTGACGACCTTGCTCAAGGTCCTGGATCCTCTTTCTGATGTGGTGGCGATGGAGATTTTCCATTCAGACCCCAGAATTAGAAAGTAAGTCCGTGCTGACTCCTTTTCAGCCCGGGTCTTAATTCTGGAAGGCAAGCGACTCCAAGCAGAGATCTTTGCCGATTCTTCCAATTTGTCTCTTTTTCCATCTCTTCTTCACCTCTCCGCCCACCCCCACCTTTATCTTTTAAATCCTGGTAAATTCCTGGCAACTCCTGGAGGATTAAGTCACCCTAATTCCAGGATCCCATTAACTCTGCAAGAGATGTGTAAGTGTGACCCCTAGTGGCCAGAGACGAGACAGCAGTGCAGGTGTCTTGCTGACCCAGAGGCTGAGATCCTGCAGGACCACCTCTGAAAGGAGGAGCTGTCCAAGGGCTTTGCAGCCAGCCTCCCCCCACCTCCAGGACCACGCCCACCGCCCACTCCGACTTCTAGCTGCTCCACTACCTGGAAAATCACCCACTGACATCCTTTTGGACCTGTGTCAGGATGGGCCACCCCATTCCTGAAGGACCCACACCGATCCTGCATCTCAAGACCTCCTTCTGCTTCAGTGTGGCCACTGTGAGCCGCCTGGGCATGGAAGCCAAGTGAGCTCCTCACAAAGTCCTTCTTGGTCTCTCTCATGGTGAGAAAACTCTGGCTTCTGGGAGACATCGTCCGTGTGGTCTCAGGTGAAGTGAGGGGCTGACTGCAGGCAAATGCCGTCTTTTCCTGGAGCTACGGTTCGTGAGGCCAATTTCAGTGTCAGGGTGGGGGGCAGATGTACGTGAGACCCCAGGGCAGTGCCATCACCAGACATGGGTGTGGCTGCAGTGGTGGCCAAGCAGTCTTTTTTGGGTAAATGCAGGAGAAATTAACATCACATATGACCCCAGTTGGTAGAAAGCTTCTTTTATGGGCAAAGGACCCAAGTAGACATTACCCAGATGGGTCCAGTGACCAGCGGGTGTATACATAAATGTGGGTGTCAGTGTCACCCACAGCCCCTTCTGGAGATGAGGGGCAGGGGCAGGGGAGGGAATTCTCTGAGGTGACAGGAACAGAGGAATTTCCCAGGGGGAAAGGAGGGCACAGCGGTCCCTGGGCTCCAGTATGCCACGGCAGAGTCAGAGTCTGCTAGGAATCACCAGAGCCCTCAAGGAGGGCAGTGGCTGGCCTGATCCCTGAAGGTGCCAGGAATCTAGAGGATGGAGTTGTGAGGAGAGGTCCCTTCTTGATGAACTTCAGTAGCCCCCAGCCCACCCTGGATGGGCACAGTAGGTAGCGTTGGGGCAGGCAGAAACCCCAAGTCTGTGTGCCATTGTTGTAGTTAGTCACATACCACTGGGATGAATCTCCAAATTGGGCACAGTTTATGGGAGGAAAAGATTTATTGAAGCTACAGATCCAGGGGAAGTTCCATAACAGTGAAAGAGGCTGGCCCCATTTCACAGGTCCAAGGAGAGAGAGAGACAGAGAGAGACAGAGAGACAGAGACAGAGAGAGACAGAGAAAGAGAGAGGCCATCACTAATACCACACACACAGAACAGCAAAAAGGCAGGGGCAGGGGAAGAGATTTTCTCCTCCTTTCTATAGCCTTAGGGCAGGGCTGGAAACCCTATCCCAGACTTGTTGGCTTCCCAAGTCGCTGGAATTTCCTTCCTGCACTGCCCTCCCAGGAAGGCTAGCTTTTCCAGCTTCTGTGAACTTCCTTATATCTTCCCTCTAGTGAGAGGCTGCCTTCCCGTGAACATCCCCAGAGACCCACCCTAGATAACTGAAAAGATCAAGTTGACAACAAAACCTAATCAGCCCATCCATGAACACGCCTTTCTTCGTGGCTCCTCTGGTCTCCTCTCAATATGCCCACCCATGTCATGCGGAGGGACAAAGGTCTCTGGCGTCAACAGAGTTAGTGGAGGGTGTGCAGGAAGGTGGCTCCAGGAGGCCTGGAGGGAGAGAGCAGGGGCATCTTTGCAGACATGGAGCCAGATGCTAGAAACGAAAGCCATGGGGCTGATTGGAAGACTTTCCATGCCCCTTCAAGGTGCTTGCCTCTACAGCCTTCCTGCCCTGGCTCAAAAGAGCTGAGAGAGGAGACATCTACCTAAAAACTGCTGCCTCTAGAAACCACATTCCCAGGTTCTTGTTCACAACAGCCTGAAGGTCTCATGAGGAGCTCTGTCTGGCTCAGGGGTGAGGAGAATGGCGGACAGAAAGTGTGCTAGTAAATGACTTCTGAAATGTGCACTGACATCCACAACCTGCTCTCTAGCAGAGAGACAGTGACCAGAGACCATTCACTGTCAGTAGGGATCAAGGTGACGGACAAGGCCATTTCATAGGGTTCTGGGACTGATACCTTATCAGCCTGAACTGGGCTTTTTGCCAGGCCTGAAGCAAGCTGATCCTCCTAAGAATTTTTAAGCGAAGCCAGGACAGGTCCTGCAGCCCAAAGCTTGTCCCATGGTCCAGGGAGATCCCTGGACACTGAGGATTTTCAAAGTGACAGAGCTCATGGCCAGTGAGAGCAAGACCCCTGCCAAGGCCACCAATGATCGTGTGGTTCCAGCAGGTTCCCTAACTTGGCATCCGTTAAAGTCCATACTTTCAAATGCCTTTTTACGGGCAAGGGGAAGTACAGCCCTTAATCGAATAGATCACGTACGTGCTGTAGCACATAAGCGCACACATACCCACACGCACATGGGTGCACAGAGTGACATCTGACAACCACTGTCTTTCCTTTTCAAAATGGAAAGATTGTGAGAGCCGTGGTGGGGGAGACTGTCCGGAGGCATGGCACCCATCAGTAACAACACACTTGGGCCAGGAAGACCGGGATGAGTACTAGGATATCCAGGATCCCTTGCCACAAGGACTAATCCAGACAGCCCACGGAGGAGGATATCCAACTGATCAGGGATGGGGAGGGGGGGAATTGGGGAATTCGGGATAACAACGCATGGTTTGCCCACTAAATAATGTAACTCATTATGGACAATAAATATATATTTTAAAAAAATCATACATATTTCATTATCTTCATTCAGAGTGGATTCTGATGGGTGGCGATTGGTGACAAAAGCAATAACACAGACAATTTTAACCCTAGAGTAGCTAGGAGTTAACAGCATGAAATTCTGTTGCTGTTGGTTTTTTTTTTTTTCCTTTAAGGAGGGTCGGGGGAGTCCAAAACACTCCATCGTGCTAACCTTTGAGGACCCCACATTGCACCCTGATTGTGGCACAGTATACGGTATAACCATACAGGACATGGTCCTGCCAGCCCACATTCGGCCTCGAGGACTTTGGCTGAGACTAATTTCCATATCAAACCCAATTTAGATGAAACGTCTTGGTTTAAAAAAAAAAACAGTGCATCAATAGCCCCTTGATTAGATTTTCATCTCCGTGCAGACAAATATGAATATTTATTACCATGTATGCAGATTTTTCTCTTTCTATTGCTCTGATCTTGAATATTATCCATTGCTAATTTTTATGAAAATTTGGGCAACATAATGTTTTCACATAAACTGACAGTTCTTGAGATAATCCTGTTATTGTCTGGTTGGAAATGACAGCTTCTGCTCATTCATGTGTTAACGAGGGATTAAATATTGTTTTTCATTCCCATAATCTAAGATGGACTGAAAATTAAAAATTGAACATTGTATATTAGCAAGGCTTTGAAGACCAGAATTTGTTTGCATTCTCTTAGAGGAGGCCTGGAAATTAGCAGTTTTATTTTTTATTTTTATTTTTATTTTATTTATTCATTTTCAAGCAGAGAGAGATGAGAGAGAGAGAGAGAGAGAGAGAGAGAGAGAGAGAGAGAGAGAGAGAGAGAGAGAGCACCAGGGCCACCACCTTGTGGGTCTGGCTTATGTGGGTCCTGGGGAATTGAACCCAGGGCCTTAGGCACTGGAGGCAAGTGCCTTAACCGCTGAGCCATCTCTCCAGCCCAATTAGCAGTTTTAACAATCGGTTCCTCTTACGTTGTTGCTTCATAAAAGCATCCCTGACGTTTTTCAAATAAACCATTACCTGTGGCACCACAGTGGGACGGCCTCCACCAGTCAGCGTGCTGCAAGGAACACGTCGAGCCTCTGCCAACTAAGCAAAGCCACAACACGATTCACACCATCTCTGTCAAGAGCGTCTTCATGGCCCCATCCCACGGGGCACGGTCTGCTCTAGCTGCCATACAAGTTCACGTCATGGCCTCCCCACCTGTGCTGGCGAGGCAGGGATACCCTTCCAGACCCCCCTAAGATGTGCCAAGGCACACATAGCTATCACCTCCTGCTCATGGCAGGGGCTCTTTTTACCCATAATGTCACCAGCAGCCACAACTCGGTGTGGGTCATGTAACTTCTTTTGTTGTTGTTGTTTAAGTCAGGCATGGTGGTACATGCCTCCCCCCATATTTATTGTAAATAATTACATTGCATGAGCGAGTCTTATGGCGGTATCCCCATTTCCCTCCTCCCTGTTCCCACCCCACTGGGGGCCTTCCTACGTGGGCTTGCTGGACCAGTCCATGGGATAGAGGGTTATGGACTGTACCTGAGGTAGCCAGATTTTCTCTCTCTCTCTCTCCCCCACCATGGCTCTTACAATCTTTCTACCCCCTCTTCCGCTCAGATCCCTGGTGACCATGGTGGGTGAGTTTTAGGTATGCTTTACTGTTGAGGTCTTAAGAGTCTCTGCATTTCTGCTTTAGATTGAGTTGGGTGTCCTCAGTGTCTGTCTCCATGATCCTTTCACAGGTTATCTGATTTGCTATGGAGGCAGGTCTCTTGCTCATCTCACCACTTCCTCAAAGGTTTGGTTTGAGCTCTGTATCATAAGTTTAATTCACTGCTATGTCTGGATTTGATGCTATTTTGGACAAAATGATCTCATGCTTCTCAAATACACACCCAATTCCATCCATCTGCCCACCCATCCACAAACATACTCATCTTCAACGACTAATCTTGCCAAGCTAATGGGATATAGAGTCGCCATGAAAACCAATCTCTCTCTGGGCTTGTCTTCGGGGGATCTTCTAGATTAGGTTATTTCATGCAGAAAGACCCGACCTTAACACGGGCAGCATCATTCCATGGGCTGGGATCCACGGGCTGCACGGACAGGAGAGGCCATCTGGGCTCCGGTCCCCACTGCTCTCTGCTTTCTGATTGCGGATGCAATGTGACCGCTGCTTCACGTCCTGCTCTTGTGTCTGCCCACAATGACGGCCTTTCTTCTCAAACTGTAAGCCAACACAAACCTTTCCTTCCTTTCTTAAGTGGCTTCCGGTGAAGTATTTGTTAATAGCAATAAGATAGGAACTAATACATCATCCACCCACACATCCACCCATCCACCCATCTACCTATCCATCATTCATCCATCCATCTATCCATCTGTTCCTGATTATCTTGGAGTTCCTCAGTTTTTAACTTAATCCTTGATAAGGTAGAAAGCTGGCACAGACATACTTCTCAGAAGCTTTTGTGTGTGCTGAAGCAGTATCTTTTGGAAGGACTCAGCAAAAGACACTACCAAGTTAGATGTAACTGTGGTCAGTGTGAGGACCAAGGTTCGTCTGTAAAGCCCTGATCCCTGGCCCTCAGAATGTGTCTGTATTTGTAGACAAGGTCTTGGAGAGGTTATTAAGGGAAAATGGTGGGTTCTTCTGCAGGACAGGAGTTACTATAAGAAGAGGTTAGGACCCTGTCACACACAGAGGGACGGCTGTGTGAGGACACAGGAGAAGATACCATCTGCAAGTGAAGAGAGGAAACCAAAGGGCCATGCGGTGCCTCCATCTGAGACTTCGGGCCCAGGGCTGTGTGAATGGGAGTCTCTGTTGATCCGTGTCAGTTTGCTGTGTGCCAGAGCAGACCTGGTCTTTGCCTCCACGCAGGATGGAGGGGAGCTCTTAATGGCTTTAGTGAAGCATTAGCAGAAGCCCAAAGCTTGTCAAGAGAAGAGAGTGACTTCAGACTCTTCCTTTAGTCTGATGCTTTTGTTAAAAAAGAAACAGCTCTAGCTCAGGGGCAGTGTCCACCCTCTGCTCAGTTTCCCAGTGAACTTTGAACACAGCCCTTTATCAGAGAGAGAGAGAGAGAGAGAGAGAGAGAGAGAGAGGAGTGTTGTGGTCAGCTTCCTAGTTGCTGCGCAGGAAGAACCCGAGCAAAAGCGGCTTGTGGAGGAATGGGTTTATTTGGCTTATGGACTCGAGGGGAGACTCCATCCTGGCAGGGAAAACGATGGCATGAGCAGAGGGTGGACATCACCTCTGCCACAGCACTGCAAACAGCGGCAGGAAGGTGTGCCAAACACTGGCAAGGGGGAGCTGGCTTAGAACCCCCATAAACCCGCCCCCAACAACACAGCTTCATCGAGGTTGTAAAACCCAAACTGCCATCAGCTGAGGATCGACCTACCAGAACACATTCATTGGTTTGTGGGGGACCCTGGATCAAACCATGACATGGAGACCAGCAGTCAATAGGTCTGAGAGTCACCAGGACATAGCAGCCAGTAGTTTCTGATGTAAGGAACCATAGATACCACCCAAGAATATACACACAGGAGAACAGTATATGCACCCAGAATATGATCACAGGAGAGTACAAGGCATCCCAGGAAATGTCTGTAAGAGATGACCTGGGAGGGAGACAGAACAGGCCTGTGGAAAGTAGAACTCAGCCCCGAGGATGGAGAAGCCTCTTTGGCATGAGGATTATTTTGAGAAATTACAGAAGAAATTGCAGAAATTGTGGGAGAGGCTCTGCAGACACCTCTGCTTCTTTTAGAGAAACTTGCATCTCTCTAGGAAAATGGACTGGAGGGGCATCTCTTCTGTGGCAGGACAAGCCTTCTGGCCGGCTCCCTCAGTGGCTCAGTGGCCTTCTTTCTTGGTTTTGGCAGATGATGGAGTTAAGCCAACTTTTGGAGAGATACACACCTCCCACACATCAGGAGGCATACATGCTGACATTTGTCTGCTTGTCCCTTGCCAACCCGCCTTTGTGAGGGACTCTGTTTCGACTCAGAGCTTGGAAGGACAAAGAAAATGTTGCTTCTTTTCCCCCAGAAGTAGCTCGGTGCCTCCTCCCCTCAGCCAAAGGGGAATTCCACTGCTCACAGTGCTCTGAGGACCACCTGCGAGTGTGACGGTTGTGGATGGATGAGAAGCAGAGTCCCGGTGCTTGCGACAGACAGACAGACAGACAGACAGACAGACAGACAGACAGACAGACAGACAGAGCCAGCACTGGCCCAGATGAGCTCCTCACTCAGTGTTGGCCAGCAGGAAAGATAAGGGGGCCTGCAGGGGACAGGGTGCAGGGAATTCAGACACCCTTGTGTTCTAGGTTGAGAACTTTCTAGACTGTGGGTGTCCTTGGAATGTAGAGCCATGTACTAAATGAAGAAGGCAAGTCACAGCCATGAAAGAGGGTCTTTCGTTGGAAACACAGCTGTTCACGTCTGCTGCTGAGCCCAGGCCAAGTTCTGCCGCTCGGACAGCTTTTGCAGGGCTCACCCCTCCACGTGCCTCATTCCTACTTGGGATAATGGACTCCGAACTTGGAAATATGGGGGTTCCACTTCTGCCTCATGAGTGTTGCTAAGTTCAAATCTTATACCTGTCTTTTCACTGAGTTTAAATATTTCACATCTGTGGAATATGCCAGAGGGTTCCACATTTTTGGGAGGTCACTAGGAGGTGTCTGTGTTTAGGAATCGTGATGAGGAAGAATGGTGATGAAAACTGAGTCATCTAAATTTTTATATATCTAATTTGATATATAAAACTGTTGCGGGCAGCATTCTAGTTGCTGCGCAGAAAGAACCCGAGCAAAAGCGGCTTGTGGAGGAATGGGTTTATTTGGACTCGAGGGGAGACTCCATCCTGGCAGGGAAAACGATGGCATGAGCAGAGGGCTGGACATCACCTCCGCCACAGCACTGCAAACAGCGGCAGGAAGGTGTGCCAAACACTGGCAAGGGGGAGCTGGCTTAGAACCCCATAAGCCCGCCCCCAACAACACTGCTTCATGGAGGTTGTAAAACCCAAACTGCCATCAGCTGAGGATCGATCCATCAGAACACATTCAATTGTTTGTGGGGGACCCTGGATCAAACCATGACAAAACTATTGCTGACTTTTCATATTTCCTTGAAACTATGAAATGATCCGAAATTCTGTGGGTAAAACCCATCTTTCCCAGGACAGGACAGGTATACAGGGTGGCTCTAGGCCTGTATGCCGAGAGTGGGTCCGGAAACTCTATCAGTCACAGTGAAGAAGAAGGGGAAGGCTATGGCAGGT
>PVHP010055649.1:0-10075 GCA_004024765.1 Zapus hudsonius
AAAAAAAAAAGAAATGTGCATTTTAAGGACTTTATTAATGTGAGAAAGTTTTTAAAGAGATGAGGGACTGTTTTGTTTATTCATTTTTATAAACTCGGAAGTGATGGTCTCAAACCACCCCCTCCAGGAATAGTTTGTTCACTTTGTAGAGTTCTTGTGGGCCGCAAGAAAACTGATGTCTTATTCATACATCCTTTCAACTACTGTTACTCAACTAACTTGCTTCAATCCTTCTACAAATAATTACTAAAAATTCTGAATGACAACTCTATATATCTTATTCATATGTTAAGGCAATAACGTGTGCTACACATAAACATTAAATAATAAAATGAGAGTATATATATATATATACTTATATATATATAAGTTTCACAGGGGATATATATATTCACAAACGACAAAGTAATACCAATTCTTCTAAAGCCCCTACTCTCCCCTCTTGGGTTGCATCCTGTGGTAGTTTGCCTCAGGTGTTATTGAGTTTGCTGTTTCTGCCCCTAGCAGCAGACTCCTGCTGGGGGGGGTATCTGGTGTGGGGGCAGATCTTAATTCCAAGATATGCAGAATAGTCCAAGCTCTGCCTGGCTCCCTGCTATTTGCTGATTTTTGTGCTTGCTTATTGTGCTGGCTGTTTGGTTTGGTCTCTGTGCCTGGATCTGTGAAAGGAGCCAACTTCTTCTGTCATTGATGGAATTTCCCTTGGATCTGGAAGGTTGAAATATGTTCTGTTCCTCCCATAAACTATGTCTGGTTGAATGTTCATCCCAGCAAAGTGGAGCTGACTCCAACAGAGTCCAAGAGCTTTCCCAAGAAGACACCACTAGACTAATTCAGGTGTGAAAACTTCTCTTGTCTTTCTCTGTAGGTTTTGTTACATGTGACTATCTCCCTAACAGGACATCACTTGCTATCTGCTCTGTAAGTGGACGAAAATGAAATTATATTGTATGTGTTCTCAGAAGACAGGTAGTTCTATCACATGTCAAATCCATTAGGATGATATCTATGCGTATCAACATCATCAACACCATCCTTTTTAACGTTTATTCTGGTAGATACAAGAGCTGGGATTCAGTCATTTTGTTGCATAACAACACCATGGGGATTTTCTTCTTTCCCTTTGGTCACTTTCAGAGTTTTGCTATTAAAAGTAATGAGCCTATGGATGTCCTTCTCATGACTGTCAAGTGTGTCTCCAGAGCTTGGAGAGGAATGCTGGCTTGGAGACAGTTTCATCTTCACAATGACCAGATAATCACACACAAATTTTTGAAGCGAATACACAGCCTTCTTCGTGTGTCTGCGCATTCACCTCATGGAGCCTGAAGTAGATCATTGTGGTTTTGTTGGCATTTCTGGCACGGAAAATCTTTTCATGTGCTTGCTAGATATTTGGTTTCCTGTTTTGCAAATTGTATAGCTTTGTCTTTTGCTTATTTTTCTGTTTTGCTTGTCTACTAGTTTCTTTTTTTACTTGATAGGAAAATACATGCACATACAAATATATGTATACATATAAATGCACATATATCACATATGTGTATGCATATGCACATACATGCATGCAGGCATATGTATCAGGTGGGTATATATGGTGTATGTAAATCACCTATCAGTTCATTGGATTTCTTTATGCTTTCAAGTTTAACTAGATTCTTTATAAATATTTAGTGTAGTCTGTTTTCTGCCTCTTCCTTTCCAGATCTGCCTGGAGCACATCCCATAGAATGGAAGTCTCCTACATTCCAGCTGACACTGACATTATGTGATGTCTGTGGAAGTGGTGCAACTTCTCTTTAGTTTTCACAAGGGTAACCAATTGATTCTGTATTGGCTATTCCCAGCTCATCCTTCCCCTGTCTTCTGGAATTCTGCCTGCAGTGTGTGAAGCATCTGTCCCTGCGTGGATCTGTTCCTGGGTTCTCCCCTGCTTCTGTCAGCATGTTCCTGCATGTTTGCACCAGTGTCCTGTTGATTTGCTTATTAAGCCTTTCAGGAGTCTGGATATGGGCCATGCAATATCCCACTCATTTTCCTCCAACTGAGTGCTTGGGCTTGTTTTTGGCCTTTGGCTTTTCTACCTACAGTATTAGAATTGACTTCCTCTGAATTGACAGTGTAACTTGAAGAAAGCTGGTATACATATTATGATATTGGGTCTTCTCATCTGCATGTATGCATTGTCCCATTACTTTCTTTTCAGTGCATATTTGGCTTCTTACTGTTAAGTATATTAAATTTATTTAAGTTTTCTTAGATATCTTTGAGCAGAGTTTCACATTTTTTCCTTTGAAGTCTTATACATCCGTTGCTAAATCCTTGCCTGCATAGCTTACACTTTGTGATGCCGTTATAAGTGATAACATTTTTAATGATTTTGTATTGTTTGTTTGTTTGTTTGTTTCCAAAGCAGGATTTCACTTTAGCCTGGGCTAATCTAGAACTCACTCTAGTCTCAGTAGACCCAGTCTGGCCTCAAACTTATGGTGATCCTCCTACCTCAGACTCCTGGGTGCTGGGATTAATGGTGTGCGCCACCATGTCTCACTCAGTAGCATTTTTCAAATGTGGAATATAAACCAGATATGGTGGCACACACCTTTAATCCCAGCACTAGCGAGGCAGAGTCAGGATGATCTCTGTGAGCTCCAGACCATCTTGGAACTACAGAATGAGTTCCAGGTTGGCCTGGGCTAGAGTGAGACCCTACCTTTCCCTAATTTGGGAAAAAACCCAAATTTAAAAAAAATAAATAAAATGTGGAATGTAACTATTGCCTGAGAGGCTCACTGTGAACGACAGTCATGTGCCATGTCATGACTTTTCAATCAAAATGCAACATGGTGGTATCAGAACATTATATCACCAAGTGACTTCATAGTCATCCACGTTTACCCTCTGTGACATTCCCACAACGAGGACGTCCCATCATGAAGCTCGAGTGACTAAGTCCTCCCTCCTAAGAGCAAGACTTCCAGACGCCTCCGCTTTTCAAATATTTCGCTTTACTCATTGTATACTTTTTGTAGTTTTTGGTATTGCCAAGTTGTGAGGTAGGAAGATGATTCTAACCCCGAGAATAATAGGTTCCTACGTAACCAGATGGCATTTATTAGAGTAATAAGAAAATTGATAGTAAATATATTCTGTTGTGTTTATTTTAGCTGCTCACAACTCTATTATTTCAAATTCCATTAAGAATCTGAAATTGGTGAACTTGCAAAGAAAATTTGGATAATAAGCTATTACTATACTAGTTAATAGTTATTTACATCTAGTTCAATTATATGTTATACATCATATATGTTATGTTATAATATAAATTGTATCATAATAGAAGAAAGGTTGATAATAAAATTGGAGACACACATATTCTTTGAGATCAGAAAACTCCTGTTAGAAAAAAAATATAACTCATTGTCATATGGCTGCTGCTTAGTAAAGTTTCAGGTAGAACCCTGAAGAGAAAATAATCTGAGAAGCATTTCCCTACAAGACCACTTCCACGGAGCAGTCCCTACTCTTATGCATTGAGTGGCAGTGAGGTTTTGTGAGTGGAAATGTTATCAAAATTCTGAGGCCATGTATCTAATTTCTGAGTTACAAAATTCCAAGTTTTTAATTAAGCCATGCCAAAACCTCAGTAGAAGCAGAACACGGGCAAATTTGAGTTTCATTAAGGTTTTTATCTCACTATCTGTTCCTAAGGAAAGAGCCATTGGTTGTCGCAGTAGGTAGTTGGTACACAATGTCTGAGAGAGGGAAGGAGTGGTGGAAGCTGAGGAGTGTGGAGCACTGTCCCTGAAGGGGGCTAGAGCATCTGCCTGCTGAGACTTCACAGAGGACAGAGGAACTAGCGGTGTTTGCTCCTGCATTTTCAAAAGGACCGGAGGTGTTTTGGTAGGACTCTTGCCAGATTTAGTCTGTTTTCTATTTTAACACAAACTATGTGAGACCAGGAAGTTTATGAAGAATAGGAGTTAATTTGGCTCATAGCTCTGTGGCTTTGGAAGTGCAAGATGATGCAACTTCCATGCATCCGCTCATCACCTGCTGGGGACCTATTGCTGCCCATGATGGGGGGCATCCTGTGTGACGTGGAGATGTGCTCTCTCAGGCCTTTCTTCCTCTTCTGATCATGGAGGCCATCCTAAAGACCTTGTCTAAATCTCATTCTCCACCCCATGCCTCCATCTCCAAATATTGTCACCATAGGTACTTTGATATTAAGCTTTCAACACATGAAATTGGAGGGGACTCCTCTCCGAAAGTTGAAACTTGCTACTCCCAGAACAGTCCTCTTGGTCAGTAAAAGCAGAAGTGTCATTGTCACCTACAGGGACAAGCTCTGGGTGTCATCTGTCCCTGCTCTTTGGTTTGAGGGAGTAACACGAGGCCATCACAGAAAATGACTCTTGGAATTGTCCCCCCCCCCACTCCCAGACCTGCACTGGGCCCCAGGCACAAGAAGCAAGTGTCTGTCAGAGTTTTCGATGACCTCTTTCGCAGCACAGCCTGGGCCACTCTGTCTGCTGCCAACAGCAACCAAGAAGGGGTTTTCATCATGACTCTGTCACCCCAGGGAACACAAGCTACAGGGGGCAAGAACTTGGGATGTAGTGCTTACTTGAAGAACTTTTAGGAAATACTAGAAAAGAGAGGCTCATTCTGGTAAATACAGATTTGACAGTTTCTTCAGATGAGGCAAATCTCAAAGATGATGGTACCTACATGATGTAAAGTGGTGTTTAAGTTTTTGCATGTGTATGTGGTGCACATTCATATGTGTAGAATGCATGTGTACAGATTCATGTGTGTAGAATGCATGTGTACATATTCATGTGTGTAGAATGCTTGTCTACATATTCATATGTGCACTGACACACATGGGGATCCATTCATATGTGTGCAGGTGAAAATGGAGACCAGAGGTTGATGTTTGGTAGCTTCAACTGCTCTCCACTTTATTTTTTGAGAAATGGTCTCTCACTGAACCCAGAGCTCACTCAGTTTTTAGAATACTTTTCACTGGAGCTAGCAAATTCAGACCTTTGCCTTTGACATTGGGGCTGGAGAATGTGAAAGCTGATCTGATCATAATTAGCTATGGTTTAATACATGAGGTTGGAGCATTCTCATTTTTCATTCTGGAGCCTGCTGTGAAGGAACTGGGAGAAAAGGAAGATTGATGGAGAACATAAACCCCCAATGTTCCCATGCCAGGAGAAGTAAATGCTCCTCAGCTCAGGCGCCCTCTTATATCAAGTTAAGAGATCACGACAGCCCTGAAGGAAGTGGAGAAGCCCGGCACAGGTGGGGGATAAAGCACTCAATTTTCACTGTTCTGACAGGCCAAGCACCTTGACACTCACGGCACTGCCTGCCCATTTGTGGACTGTTCTCTCCAGCCAGCCTCCCTCTTTGGGCTCCAAGGAGGAGGGTTCTGGGCTCAGATCACTGCCTCTGCTTAGGAAAGCTTGTTTTTGTAGTGCTGGAGATGTATTTCCTCTTCACTTTATGAAAGAGAGAAATGTCTTAATAAAACCTCACCCAACACAAACTCTAAATATTAAATTCAAACATTATGGACTAAATGTCCAATTTCTTTACACCGAGATGGGAAACTGCAATTTGACTTAACAAGGAGACTTGCTAGTTTCCCACTGATAGAAAATTCAGTTGGTTGTGAAGGGAAGTGTTAATGACTCTTGAGCATTATTCTTCCCAGGAAAAGAATGAGAGAGGAGAGAGAGAGAGAGAGAGAGAGAGAGAGAGAGAGAGAGAGAGAGAGAGAGAGAGAGAGAGAGAGAGAGAGAGAGAGAGAGAACCAGTACAGGAGAGGAGAAACAGATGGTGTCACCAAAGAACATTCTGCAGGCTTTGTTTGCTTCCTCTCCCAGTAGGACTTTCAATGTGGCTGCAGAGACGGGCTGGAGCTGCGAGCCAAGAAGACACTGAGGAAAAGCTACTGATGGCCAGATGACCTGGGCTGCCCCAAGTCTCAGTCTGCAGCCTAGTGATACCTTGGGGAAGACCAGGCAGATGCTGCTCTGTAGGGGAGCATGTGACAGAAGCCAGCAGGCTTGATGAGCCAAGTGTCTGCTTTTACTAATCCCCATTGAGGTGGTGAGAATCTATCAATGGGATTTTAGCAGAAAGATTATGTGGGGTTGTAATAAGACAGCATAAATGATGCATCACAGAGTACCAAAAGCAGCACAGAAGTCATGAGCTTAAAGATTTTGCAAAGCACTAAGCTTTCTCCTCACTCAGCAGGCATATCTATAATTTATTGCTTCTTCAAGATTTTAGAGTCTTCTCAGTCTCTCATAAGCCTGCAGAGTTGAATGCAACCAGGATCCAGGACAGGGACGGGGAGCGGATCCTTAAGGACCAGGTCCTTTAGCAAGCCTCTTGCCCTCTGAGAACTGTTCTATTGAGCCTCATCTTGAGCCATTTGCCTGAAACCCAGTGCTTCTGGGTGTAGCAGAGCACTGACAGATATTACCCTAAAAGGAATAACCCTTCCCTAAACAACAGAGCTCATGGGCAGACTCTGTGGGTGCATGGGGAAGTTCTAGCCACTAAGAAGGTGCATTGAACATGCAGTGTTGGATGGGGGTTGCCCATGGGATAAGCAGACCAGTGTTGTACCTGGATCTTTTATGTTGATTTAAAAATATGGAAATTACGGAGCCTCAAACTTGGGCAGATATCGGGATCATTTAGAAAGCTTCTTAAAGCCCTTGGCTCCACCTCCAGAGTTTCTGACTCAATAGAGCTAAGGGGGCTTTTAGGAAGCTTGGAGGTCATGCTGGTGGTGGTCTGGGCAGCACTTTCAGAGTCACTGACCTGGTCCATTTGGGACAAAGACATGTACATGAAATGCATTGATTTTTAGCCGTCTCTTCACCTGTATTCTGGCAGGAAATGTAAGAGGGTAAAATCAAACCACTGCTTATTGTACCTCTTTCCTGTTCATGGGCAGTGGTTCCAGGACGATGCTAAGGAGGGCAGACACCACTGCTGGTCCCTGAAAGGTGCCACTGGCTGACATGAATTTAAGAGAGGGGAAACGAGGATGAAAGGCCAGAATTCTGGATTCTGAAAAGGCTAGGAGAAGCCTGATGATTTCAGCTTCTACAAGGAGGGAGGGAGTCCTGACTTCCTGTCCCAGTGACACAGCTATGTAAACTTCACAAATTACTTAACCCCTTGAACCTCAGTTTCCTCCTCCATGAAAGCAGAAACCCAAAAAGGCTTGTGTTTCAGCCACAATTCTTAGTTCTAATCAACTGAAGTCCACCTTGGTTCATTTAAGCAGAAAAGATATTTATTACATGGATATTGGATTTTATGGGGAAATGAACTGTTTCACCAACAAGTCAATGGTCTAAATCAAACGAGAGGAGGCTGTTGTTGAATAAAAGAATTGTAAGAGACATAACATTTAAGGGTGATTGGTGAGCTCCACCTGGATCATGATTCAAGCAAGCTACTGAGAAAACACAATAGGAGAGGTCTGGAGGTATACAAACCACAGTAAGCAATGACTGGACTCCTGTTTAGGGGAATATTGTCTTGGAGTCACATTATTATAGTCTCTAATGCAATCTAATACAGCAAGGTATTTACAGGTGAAATAGCACTATGTCTTACGTTTGTGTTGGAAAATCCCACAACTCCAAGGTAAGAAGTCAGAGGGAGGAGGGAATGGACCAGAGGAGTGTAGAAAAAGATTGCCAAGATGCTAATAATTCTTTCTTTTGGTTCTTACACTTGTGTTTGAAATTATTCATCACAAAATATTTCAATAAAACAGAAAGCACCGTTTCTATAATAGCCAGGGCAGCACAATCCTCAGTTCTCTCTCTCTCTCTCTCTCTCTCTCTCTCTCTCTCTCTCTCTCTCTCTCTCTCTCTCTCTCTCTCTCTCTCTCTCGGCTGGACACCCCACAGAGCTACAGAGCTGGTTTGATCAGGACACTGCTGTCATTATCACCACACTGGTAACCCTGAGCCCACTCTGCTGGCAAAGGAGAGTAGTTATCTGGCATCATCGAAGTCTGCGGTAGGTGTGTGTCTGACCTCAAGAATCACCCAAGGTCAGAAAAAAAAGCATCTAGGTGATGAGTGGCCAGGAAAGACTAATAAATATCCCTATAGGCACACCCAACCCCCATGCCTGAGGTGGGCATGCTCCATACCCCATCACGTGTCAGACTCCCTCAACTCAGCATGCTCAAAAACTGGTTCTCAGAATCTCAGTCATTTGCCAAACTCCTCTTAAATACTCACACTCTTCCAAATTCTGGGAAGTTAAGAAAAAATAAAATAAGTAACCACAAAATATACAGAATAGCAAATACATAAACTGGTGTATTAGTCAGGGTTCTCTAGAGGAAAGAGTTGCGAGAATGGATTATAGTAAAAGGGAATTTCTTGGGGTAGCTTACGACAGTCCAACAATAGCAGCTGCAGGCCCACAGGTGAAGGAACCAGTAGCTGTTCAGTCCACGTGGCTGGAGGCCTCAGCAGTCCCCATCCAGCCCAGAAGGCCTGATGGCTCCCTGGGAAGTGGCTGCTCTTCAGTCCACGATGTGAGGCCGAGGAAACTGGGTTCCGATGTCCAGGAAGGGTGGGAGAGCAAGATGCGAGTTCAAGTCTCGAACCAGCACCAGCAGTCAGGGAGGAAGGAAGAAAAAGTTTTCCTTCCCCCCCAAGCTTTCTTGTATCCAGTCTCTTCTGGAAGGCCCACCCACTTGGGGGAAGGGCAACTCAAAAGGAGGAACCTCCTCCTTTTGTCAATCCTTTCTGCAGGCAAGCTCAGGGACCTGCCCAAGATTACTGTAGATTATTAAACAAGGCAAGTTGATAATAAACTTAACCATCACAAGTCCACCCCTTGTCAGCTTGACATTAAATCATATCTCATTACATCTTAATTTTCAAATGAAGACAGTAATCTCACGTTTCCGCCTAACGTGATATAACTATCCCACGTACAACCTAAACGTATAATCTTATCAATATATGGCAGGTTCCTTGAGGAAAGCTTAATCTAATGTCTAATAAGTTAAATATAAATTCAAGAATGATTAATTACATAATATAGAAAAAACAACGGTATTGGTATACATATGGGCAAACATTCTTAACAAGTAATACAAAAAAAAAAACCACTTATGGCAATTACAGCCCTGGTTTTTGTCACGTGGCCTTAGTTGGTATTTGTAACTACCTTCTTCTACTACCCATTCTGTATTTCCTCCACCTTCAGCAAGCACCTCAGCAGGTCTTGGTTCTTTACCTGGAGGGGTGACCCATACTTTCATTCCTGATGGATCTGAGCCATTTTTCACATTGCTTTGACTGGGGTGTTGTAGTTTCCCATTGACTTTGATAACAGGGCATGGTAACACCAAGAGGCGCCCGATAGAGTCCCCTGCACTCCAGACATACTCTTCCTTGCCTCCATTGTGAAGGAGCAGTCCAATTTCTCCCTGGTAGTCTGGATCAATCACTCCTGCTAACACTGTAACTCCTTTCTTGGCCTGTTGACCGGAAGGCATCAGGAGCCCAAAGTGGCCAGGGAGGAGTCTTAGCTTCCAGTTCAGTGGAATGTTCTTTGTGCTCCCTGGCAGAAGTACTCCCCCTTCTGGAGCCAAGACTTCTAGACCAGAGGAGCATAAGGTAGCGGGAACAGGAAGCAAAAATTTGGATAATGGGTCACTTGGGGTGATGGTAAGTGGTACCATTACCATTTCCACCCCTTGATTCCTGGTCCCATGGATCTGGGCTATAGGAGAAACAGAACCATATATAGGACACTGGTTCAGAGCATACACAGCCTGCTGGAGAACCCTGCCCCAGTCCTCCAGGCTAGTGCCACCTAGTTGGCACTGTAACTGGTTCTTTAAAAGGCCATTCCACCATTCTATCAAGCCAGCTTCTTCAGGGTGGTGGGGCACATGGAAGGACCAGTGAATTCCAGGATCATGAGCCACTGCTGCACTTCCTTGGCTGTGAAGTGAGTTCCTTGGTCTGAGGCAATGCTGTGTGGAATACCATGA
>PVHP010055650.1:0-10086 GCA_004024765.1 Zapus hudsonius
CCTCCTTATTAATAATACGTTTTTGCTAACAACCTTCTCTCCTCAGTGTCATTGAGTCCTTCTCCAACTGGGGTAGGGTTGGGAGGTAGCAGGCTGAAGAGACTGTGTAGGAGGAGGGGCCACCTGTGTATGAATCAAGGGGCCAGGAACTGTCCAGGCTCTTGGAAACATCCTGAGAAGTGGGAGACAGGTACTCGGGGAAATCACTCCCAAAATGGGCTACATGGGCCTGCTGAAGACTGGCAGTAACCCCATGGTTTCCTCTCTATCCTATGTTTGGTGAGTTATGGTGGAGGAGAGGTCACAGCCTAGGGCAAAGGCATAGGGGAGGGCTATAGCATAAGGTTTGGACAAAAGAGGACTTGGATTACCAGGTCTGTGGATATCCCGAGAGAGACAATAACAATATGATGCTGTTCCAGATGCTTCTGAGTGACTGAGTTTGGAAGGGGAGGGGAAGCTGTGTCCCAGGGCTGGGTGAAGGTCTCTCCAGACTCTTTCTCATTCATGGAAGGAAAGGGTTTATTTCTAGATTACAGTTTTGAGGGGAAGCTTCACCATGGTAGATGTAGACATCTTGGTATCATGTCTCCCCACATCAGGGAGGAAGTAGAGAGAGTGTGCTAGCTATGAACACCCAGTGACTTTGCACTAATAAACCTAAGGTCTGCCCCCAGTTGACCCCCTTCAGCAAGGTTTCACCTAACAAAGGTTCCACCAGCTGGGGATTAAGTCCGAGGCTTATTCACAAACACATGAGGCTATGAGAGACACTTCACATTAAAATCACCACACAGGTCTCTTGTCCCATCAGCTTTGTGGCCCAGGGCTTGTAGTAGGCCTTTGTTCATGTGGGTTTGGGGAGCCTTTTGGGCAATCATCATCAGTAACCTCTGGGTTAAGCCCCTCAAAAACAGCCTTAGTGGGGTAAGCAAGACATCATCAGCAGTAGTACAACTTGGAAGAAGGAGGTGACACCATCCAGAAATCAGGAGCAGGGCCTTTGACCAGAAAACCTGAGGCTTTCTTTGGTCTCGAAGCCTTTAGCCTGTCATGAAGTCCGGGATTAATTAATTTATTCTGTTTTTCCTTTATTTTAAAAATATTTTTATTTATTTACAATGAGATAGAGATAGAGCAATAGATAGAAAGAATGGGCAGACCAGGGCCTCTTACTGCTGGTAAAAAAAAAAAAAAAACTTACGTGGGAGCTGGGCATGGTGGCACATGTCTTCAATTCCAGCACTTGGGAGGCAGAGATAGAAGGATCACTGTGAGTTCAAAGCCAGCCTGGAACAACAGAGTGGTTTTGAGATTAGGCTAGAGTGAGACCCTACCTCAAAAAAACCCCCATAAAATAAATTTACATGGATACTAAGGTATTGAATCCTGGGCTGACAGGCATTGCATACAAGTACCTTTAACTGCTGAGCCAATTCTTCAGCCCTCCTTTATTTATTTTTTAAAATATTATTTATTTATTTGCAAGCAGAGAGAGAGACACACAGACAGACAGAGGGTGTGATTGGGTGCATCAGGGCCTCCTGCCTCTGCAGACAAACTTCATTTGCATGCACCACTTTGTGCATCTGGCTTTACGTGGATACTGGGAATTGAATCCCAGGCTGTCAGGCTTTGCAAGCAAGCACCTTTAACCACTGAGCAATCTCTCTAGCCCATGTTTTTCTTTTAAGAAAGAAACCTAGGGACTGGAGAGACTGCTTAGCAGTTAAGGCCTGCAAAGCCTAACAACCAGAGTTTGATTTACCAGTATCCACATAAGGCCAGATGCAAAAAGTGATGCATGTGTCTGGAGTTCATTTGCAGTGGCTGGAGGCCCTGGCATGCACATTCTGTTCTTCTCTCTTCGAGCTCTCTCTGCTTCAAATAAATAGAAATATGTTTTTAAAAAAGAAACCTTAAAATAAAGTCTCACAAAGCCTTCCCCATAAATGCAATGAATAATAAAATTTTGTATGACGACGGTAAGGGAAGAATGTGAAACCTGGATGCAGGTAGGGTTGGGTGAGGTGGAACAAGGGGAGGGGCTGGTGTTTCTTTGGGTCCCTCTTGTCTCTTGTGATCTTTGCTATTGACTTCTGTACCTAGTTGTGTCTGGGCCTCTATAACCCTGGAAGCAGGGCAGACTTCTCTAGGTAAAGAGAAGATTCAAGAAGGGAGAAGTGATGGGGGCAGGAGTAGCTTTGGCCAGGTTGGTTGCTGGAGAAACCAAGAAGATTAAGGTACAAATCTCTTCATGGCTTCTGTGGCAAACGGATATATGGACAGCTAGGGTGATGTTGGTGAGAGCCCTGACCCAGCTGCCTATAAGGGCCTTACCTTTGTCCCGAGCTCAGTCCTTCCTTCGAAGCAGAGCTGCACTGTGCTGAGTCTTTTGTTACTTTAATTAATGCCCCGCTTCCCAATGCCTAATTAAACTGGAATTGCTCCATGTCCAATAACTGAATGTTCCATTAGATACAAGTTAATGCAACTGTCACAGCAGCAGCGAAATGAGGTTGTCACATCCCTGAGGAGGAAATAACCGCACCCAGAGGACAGTATAGGCTGTGTGGCTACACACAGGGGCAGGATCCTGGTTCTGGGGACTCTCAGCAGACCACCAGCTAACAACTCCAAGCCTGCAGGGACCCCCTTGCTCTTGAGCCTTCAGCCTGGTAGCTCCCGTTGCTGTTTCTGTTTTACTCCATGAGAAAGTTTAACAAAAGTTGGGGAATTCAGAAATTAAAGCAAAGAAAGTAAGGTCACTCGAGGGTGCTATGAGGGCTGGCAGGTGCTCTCCACAGCCTGCTGTAGGGGCTTGGGTGACAATGGGTGCAGAGGCCCACTGAACTCCCAGGAAGGAGCCCAAGTGCCACCTAGGTGTAAAAAGCCACTGTGTAATGAGGGGCCATGCGGGACCTAGTGGACAGAAGCCCCAGGGCAATAGGACCTTAGCACAGCTGGCACCTGCCGTCGTCCCCATCGCCAGGCCACACTTTCCTGGTCCTCAGTGGCTGAGAAGCTCTAGAGTCCTTCTGTGCACACACCACTTAGCAGTCCAGGGTAGCTTGGGCCCAGGTAATCTCTCACGCACCAGGATTGAATCTCTGTAAACAGTAGCTGCTACTGAACCACAGTGGGGCTCAGAAAGCAATGAACCCAGGAAGACTTTGGGGACTTGTTCCTCCCCAGGGGCAAGAGTAGGTAGCGTGCTAGAAAGGCACATCCCAGAGCAACTGGAAGGTTCTAGGATCTGCTTCCTTCTCTTAGACAGGTCCTACTCAGCTCCTTGGGAAGACTGCATACTGGGGGGGGGGTTAGCAAGGTTAATATGACATCGAGTAGCCCCATGGACAGGGGCCTGGGTAATGAGTAAGCTGAGGAGAGGGCAGGGCCCCAGCACTCTGTGACTTCCCTGGAGGGATCTGTCTTTGGTTGCCACAGAAGGCCAGTGAGGCCTGGAGCATTTTATTTATCTCCTGTTAGTATTCAGGTAGGATAGAGCCCAACTCACATCTTGGGGTTACTCCCCTATTCATTCCATTTTTGGCTGATCCTGTTTCTAGGTGGATTTTGTCACCTGTAGGTTCCTGGCTGAGGTCTAACTAGACCCTGATCCTTGTACCCTCACCAAATCATCTGTACTAAGCCAGTCCTGCAGGAACTCAGTGGGGCCACTGATGGTTGGCAAACAACTTGTGACCCCCCCTGTGACATAGGTTTTTGACCCTCTGTCATGGTTTGATCCAGGTGTCCCCCACAAACAAATGAGTGTGTTCTGAGTGATTGATCCCCAGCTGATTGCAGTTTGGGTATTAGAGCTTAGCTGGAGCTGTTTTGTCGGGGGTGGGCATATGGGGGTTATAAGCCAGCTTCCCCTTGCCAGTGTTTGGCACACCTTCCTGCCACTGTTTTCAGTGCTGTGGCAGAGGTGATGTCCACCCCTCTGCTCATGCCATCGTTTTCCCTGACATGATGGAATCTCCCCTCAAGTCCATATGCCAAATAAACCCATTCCTCACCAAGCCACTTTTGTTTGGGTTCTTTCTTCGCAGCAACTAGAAAGCTGACTACAACACCCTCCTTGGACTCTCAGAGGCCTTGGGCGGGACTGATCTTTATTGCTGTGGATGTGATGTGTGCAACTTCCCCTCTGCCTCTTGCTCTTGGCCCTGAGGAGCCAGGTGAAGAGAAGACACACAGAGAGGTAGGACTGCTGAATGAATGGCCCCATAACAGACTAAGGCTAGTTGTGTGCACACAGCTTAAGTGCCCTAAGGGGTCCTGACACCCTGAAAACACTGCAGGGAGCAGAACATCTCCCAGCACTGCTTAGACTCAGACCCTGAGAAGGACACAGAGCATGTATGTGCAACTAGCTACTTGAGTAGGTGTTTGTACCTCCTTCCCAGGCTGCCCCCTAAAAGCTTATGAGGAGGCAAACCCTGGTCTGAGGTCCTGGACCTATTAAAAGGACCCCAAGTGGGCAGTTCTGGGAGTGCAATGGAGGCTCCATTTCTGCTATCTGATAGTGATGGATGCTTTTCATACTAGTGAGTTCCCTACCTATGCCTCAAAGCTTAGCTCTATAAAACTCCTGCAGCCCCTCCTCCTTTCAGGACACCACGGAGCCTGTAGAATCGGCCACTTGATGAAGTTTAACTAGAGTCTTGTAGGCTACAGAAAGGGGGCCTGTGCAAAGTTTCATTCTCTCGGCCTGGAGAGCCTATGAGCTATTCAGGGCAGATTTGGATTGTTTTAGGGTCCCCATGTCTTGTGGCACACAGGACATACAGACAAGTGGGTGGAGGGGAGAAGGGCATGGTGGAGCAAGAGAGGCTCAGCACGCATCCTCTGCCTCCCATTATTTCAACAGCAGTAGAGGAGAAAATGACTTTACGGCTGTCACAAATATTTCATCCCACACATTTTATAGTCCACAACTGCTGTGAACACTGGGCTCCTTGTCGAAGCTAGAAGATTCATAAAATGCTTGGGAATTTTTATGTCCAATTATTCCAAGTTCCCTGCTTGGGGCCCAGTCTCCTGCCTGCCTAGAATCCCCACTGCGTCCTCATGGTATTGCAAGTGGGGTGAATGCTGCTCCCCCATCAAGGGTTCTTGGGGTCTGTGTACCTACCAGGAGTCATCACTTGAGATCAGTTTAGCCATGCCTCAGTTTTCTCTTCTGAAAAATGAGCTTGCAGGGGTCACTGAGATGATGCTGGGCTTGGAATCTTTGTGGCCAAGGATAGAGGCCCAAGTGACTCCGTCAGGCCCAGGGTTGAAGGCAAGCCCTGCCTGAGTCTGGCTGCCTGGAGAAGATGCCTCAGGGCATAGCTGGGCAGGGTGGGAGCAGCTCATCGGTTGCGGCCTCACGTCCCTTCATTATGGCGCCTGCAGAGGATGTTCTCTGATTAGTCTGCTGAATTATGAATTAGGTTCCAGGTCCCTGTGCAGCTGTTCCCGGCTTGTCATCCCCACCACTTTATTTCCCCATCTGCTTATAAAACCAGGAGCGCCGTCCTGCAATAAACACTTCAAACACTTTTTTTAGGGGCTAATTAATTGTGTTGCATTTCTCTGAGACAGCATGCAGGCTGGACCTGCCCCAAATTCCCAATGTGGTTTAGCTCTTGCCTGGGTGCCTGGGGAGGGGGCTGGGTCTGGAGGTTGGAGGCAGTCTGCGCATGGCCTCCAAGAGTGTACTTTCCTAGAGGCAGCCCTGACCCCCACGGTGGCAGGCTGGGCAGCTTCCCCAAGCCCAGAGGCTCTCTCTCAGCAATCTGACTGGCACCACTGGACATCCCCCATTTACTCCAGGCACATCAAACTGAAGTGCCTATATCCCCCTGTTTAGTGGCAGCGTACACTGGGGACCCTTCCCAGCACTGAGTGTTCTCTCTGCATCACCCTCCCACCCCACCTCTGTTTACATTGTCCCCTTGCCCAGGCTGACCTGAATTCACTCTGTAGTCTCAGGGTCGTCTAGAACTCATGGCATCCTCCTACCTCTGCCTCCCAAGTTCTGGGATTAAAGGCACGCCTGACACCCTGAAAACACTGCAGGGAGCAGAACATCTCCCAGCACTGCTTAGACCACGCCTGGCTTCTTCTTCCTTTTGTGGCCTGCTCTAGCCCTGAGACCCTCTAGGAAAGAGGTCCTGGGTATCTGCTTATCTGCTCTGCATTCTGAGACAGGGCTCCTTCTGAGGAGACCAGAGATCATTCTGGAACAGGTTACTAACACTATTGATTATAAAACACAAAGCTCAGAGATGATGAAGTCATGACAGCGACGTGGGTGCTCCTAATACTGGATATGGTGTTTTAAGATGAGTCTCAGTGTGGGTGCTGTGTGGAGTCAGTGAGAGTTTGTGGTGTTTCGACCCATGGGTCTGAGTCCTCTATCCAGCTCCTATAGTGACAGGACCTCTCAGGGGTGATCCAGGAGGCATCTGTTGTCTGGGCCTGGTGGGACCTGGGTTTTCTACCCTCACATTTATGTCTGTTGGAACCGGATGGCAAGGCCATGTGCCTAGTGTGCTGGGGGCACCCCATCAGCCTTAATTACTTAGCTGGAGGGTCAAGGTTTCCATGAGGGGAAAGATAGGTGCCAACCCAACCATGGGTCCTCAAGTTGAAGCCCTTCATGGAGACCCCAGCCCATCTTCACCCACAGTGCACAAGGAACCGTTGAGCTCAAGGATAACTTGATTGTGGGGACCGCAGTGCTCTGTCCTAGGAGAGGCCAGCCTGGGTCATAAACTGCTTTCCCCCAATGTCTGGTCCCTGGCCCCTGGCCCCCAGAAAGAGCTCTGTCAGAGATGGAAGTGTGTTTTGCCTGTTGGCAGGGTTCCTTTTGGAACATTTTTATGGGCTGTTAATTGTTATGCTTCCATTTAATTCTGGGTGTCATTGCATGTCAGCCAAGCCTGACAAGCTGGGATTTGTGCCTCCAAATTATGGGGCTCAGGTTGTTTAGAGGTAAAACAATTACCCATCAATCAGCCACCAAGCAGCCTGTGCCAGGGCTTGTAGCCCTGTTAGCAGATGTGGGCTGCTGTGTTCCCAGCAGGACCCTTAAGGGTGGGATTGCCCTTAAGGACAAGGCAGGCTGGGCATGGTCTTACCCCAGTAAGCTTGTTGGTGTCAGGGAAGGAGCCTAGGGGTCTGCTCATCCCCACCAAGTGCCTTGACCTCCCATGTGTATGCTGTGATCCCAGAGGGTGTGACCCTGGGAGTGCAGAGGGTGACCTGTTCAAAGATGACACAAAATCATTGAGAGTTCAAGGCCATGTGCTCAGTGTGCTGAGGGGCCCCAGGCTGCCTTGGTCACCTGGCTGGAGGGTCATGGTTGCCAGGAGAAAGAAACAGGTGTCAACCCAAGCCATAGACACTTCAATCTCAATAAATGCTGGGGTCGTCACTATAAAGACCAAACTGCCTGAGGCTCAAGGCCTCTCTCATCAGTAAATACTGGAGATGGGGAGGGGGGCTGGCTGATCAGAAAGGTGAGCCATGAATGGGGCGCTGCTGGACACAGCCTTGGATAAAAATTCCATGACCTTCTTTCTTTCCTGATCACTGGCTTCGGCTGTGTGGAGGGGGAGCAACCCAACTTCAGAGGGCTCTTCTTGAGGAGGACGGAGAAGCAGTGTCCTGGGAGCTTAGACATCCAGAGAACAGGTGGAGTAGAATAGTTGCAGATGGGGAAGATGGAGTGGAGCATGTGGAGGAGAGCAGGTACAGGTGGGTGGTGCAGGTCAGATGGGGAAGATCGAACAGACAGAAAAAGCTGAGGACAGATACAGGTGGGATGGGGCAAGTAGAGGTGGGGCTGGTGGTGTGGGGCAGGTACAGATGGAGCAGGTAAAGGTGGGACACGTACAGATGGGGCAGGTAGGGTCGAGTAGGTAGGATTGGGTAGCCAGAGGCAAGCCATTCCTGGTGTACATTGATGGGTGGGGATGGGGAGAGAGAATCTGGGCCAGAGTAGTTTGTGCCTGGCCCTGCTCCTGGTGTGGTTGGAGTCCAGTGAGGGAGAGCAAGGCTCCTTTGTCCTTTGCTCACAGAAAGTCCCCTCGTCCCCTGAACCTCTCAGGGACTGTGGTCCTGAATAGGGCCCAAGCACTGTCACCAGTGCCCTGCTGGCCATTCATGGGGACCATCTATGGACAAGACAGCGCTGGCTTTTAGGATCCCCAGCTGGAGCTCTTGAGGTTGGGGTGACTTCTGTCCTTGCAGTGGTGCCCCTGTCCCTGATGCTCTGGGACATCCAGCCAGCCAGCTAGGTAGGCTTAGCCAGCACCCATCCTGGCCCCTGCTTAGCCTGGTACTATACCTGGCTGGAACCAAGCGAGTCACCTATGAGGCTAGCTGGATGGTGTTCTGTGATGTGTGGAGGATTATCGTTACCCACCGTTCCTCTTGTGCTACCCCAGCCCTCTGAGACCTGACTATGGAGCCTGCCAGGGTCTTTCTCAGTCCTGTGCTTATCAGCATAGACAGCCTTGCCATGTGCTACAGGAGGTTCCTGGGCCTAGCCCTCTCCTCCATCCTGACTCCCTCCCTGTTCTGCAGGCACTGGTACCTGTGCTTTGACCCACACCTACCCAGCATAATTTTCCTATGCCTCTGAATGGTGTTGTGGCCCCTGTGGGGCCTTGAAAATTTTTTCGTGGGCTGGAGATGGCTTAGGGGTTAAGGCTCTTGCCTGCAAGTCCTAATAACAGATGCATAAAGTGGTGCATGCATCTGGAGTTAGTTTGTAGTGGCTGGACGCCCTTGGCCTGCTCATACTCTCTCTCTCTCTCTCTTTCTCTCTCTCTCTCTCTCTCTGCTTATAAATAAATAAAAATATTAAAAAATGTTCTTCTTCTGGCCCCAAGATGAAACAGGCCAGTGGCTAATCTTAGCTGGGACGGATCAAGGTGGGGCTTGTCACTTTGAAGCCTTCATCTTCCAGGCCTGGCTACAGCTGACGGTGGCTGATGAGGGGTCAGTCACAGATAAGTTCACTGGGCCCAACATGGCCCACTGGTGACCACTAGGAGGGGTGGCATGATGACTACCACTCTGTCCTGGGTTGGAGTAAAAGTGAACTTCCTCTCAGGATCATGTCCCCTGGGGCTCGGGGCCCTCTAGGCTCCAAGTGCATTCTCCCCCTCAATGTTCTCACAGGCAGACTCCTTTTAGCAGCAGAGCCTCCTACATTTTGTATTGAAATATTTCAAACGTAGAAGAAAAAAAGCCCTGTTTTCATTTTTCAGTCACATGCTAATTGGCCCACACTGCAGTGAGCAATTATCAGTCTAGGACAGTCTACTTCCTTGAAAGTCACGGCGCCACATGAGCACCCATGAGTCATTTACACTTTTTGCCTTTGCTTCTCCACCCAGAATGCCAGACAGTTGGCCACTGATGGGTGAGACCCTCCAGGGGCCTGCACTGGAGTCTGGCCCTTATCCAAGGCTTAATCTTTTACCAGACATGACTGGTTCTGTGGAGTTGGCTGCTGTTGGCGTCTGGTATCCCAGCCCTGTTGCTATCTAGGCTGAGCTAGGCAATGAGATGGAGAAATGGTCCCAGATCCATGCTGGGGCTCCCTGGGGTGGCCATGGCTTTGACTGTCAAGTCACATGGGTCCCTGAAGGACAGGGCTGAATGCATCAACGCTGCAGGGCAGAAATGACGCAGCTTGTCTACGGCTTGTCATGATGGGGGTTAGAGGAGTAGCCTTGAGGGAGTCCTTTTGGCTCTTGGCTGGTGGCTGTCTGGCAAGGATCAGGTCTTACTCTCCCTGGAGCAGTACCCTTTCCATAGCCCTCGTAACCATGCCCAGCAGAGCCTCTTCCGGCCATGCTTGGGCAGCCACACTGGCATTTGGTGCCTGGGGAGATGCTGACTGCGTGTTCTGCCTGCCAAGGAAGCAGTTCCGGCATGTTTGGAAATGTCAGGCTGGTGGGTGGCAGGCCCTGCCCGGCACCCCACTTCAGCTCACGATGCTGGACATGGGCTGCTGCCTCAGTGATGGCGCTAGGCTTCTTTCCAGGGTGGAGAGTCACTACTGCGAGTGGAGCT
>PVHP010055651.1:0-10092 GCA_004024765.1 Zapus hudsonius
AGAGAGAGAGAGAGAAAGAGAGAGAGAGCACCAGGGCCACCACATTGTGGGTCTGGCTTATGTGGGTACTGGGGAATTGAACCCGGGGCCCTAGGCACTAGAGGCCAATGCCTTAACTGCTGAGCCATCTCTCCAGCCCCATAGTTAACTTTATATTGCGTTGACTGGCTTAGGAATAGGTCTGATTTGATAGAATCAAATAGAATGAGCCACACCTATCCTGGAATCAATTAAAATGTTGGCATTTTAAGCCAGCAGAGAAAGGAAAAATGATTCTATGAAGGATGTTGGGGAAGTTGGGCAATGAAGGCAGTAACTTATGTTATGCTCAACCTCAGTGGTAACCAAAGAAATGAAAGATCCTATTCTCCCTCAATCAGATGCTATCGGGAGTTGGCATGGTTAATGAGTAAACAGATCCCACTGCTGAGATGGGACGCAAGGGGTTAGTTGCAACGCTGCAGGGAGGGATCCCGTCAGTACCCTCCCTAGTAAAATGACAGATGTGGTGGCCAGTCACCTTCAGGAAGTGCAGGGAGGCAGGATGGCGTTGCAGCTGGGCAACAGGAGCACCTGGAATGCCTGTCAGGAAGGGAGCAGGCCACCCAAGAGGCTCAGATCTGGGCACAAGTGCAGCAGATATCGATGACCCCAAAAGAGAACAAGTTGCAGAGCAATACATATAAATTGTACCGTTAGGAAAAAAATTAAAACGTGTGCGTGTGTGTGTGCACTTCATGCAGACGGCTCTATAGAAGTAAAACAATAAATTTGGAATATACACCCCAAATGTGAGCTGCAATTATTTTGGGCAGAAAAGAGTAGTTCTGACCGGGATGTAAGGACTTGCGCCAAAGCCTTAGCCTCAATTGGGGGGCTCACATTTCCTGAGAGAAGAAATCGGTTGCTCTCACCAAGTATGCATTTCAAAGCAACATACAGTATGGGAAAAGAGGAAGTGTGTTGCAATATTGGTGGCCTTTCATTATGGGTGGTGGGAATACATATGATTATTGCTTTGGGAGGAGGACACAACTTTATTTTTTCACAATTTCCCGCATCTAACAAGAAACAGACCAAAATGAAAACCTAAGTTTCCAACTTAAAATAATTCCAAGTGCTTGCTTTAAAACGATAAAGGGGAAGAGTTGCTGAGGCGATGGGCTCAGTGGGAAAAGTGCTTGGTTTGCAGGCGTGAGGCCTTGAATTTGGTCCCCAGAACCCATGTAAAAGTGCTGAACATGGCGAGTGCTGAGTAGGCATGGACTGATGGATCCTGGGCTCTCTCTCCAGCCAATGAAGCTCCTTGCTGAATTCTAGCCCAATGAGAGACTCTGCCTCAAAACCCATCGACAAAAGAGAAGGTAGATAGCAACTGTAGACTAACGCTCAAGGTTGTCCTCTGGACTCCACACATAGTAAACCCAGATGGGCCCCTGCATTGCATGCATCCAAAATGATACAGGCTCTGGAGAGGACTCAGCTGTAAAAGGGGCCCATTTGCAAAGCCTGCTGGCCCAGGTTTAAGTTCCCCTGTATGCACATAACAACAAAACCTACAAAGAGGTGCATGTGTCTGCAGCTCATCTGTATTAGCAAGAGGCTATGGCGAGTTCCCCTCTCCCCTTTCTCTCTCTTGTGGTTTGGATATAAATAGCCCCATAGTCTTGGGTATTTTTTTATTAAGATTAGGCTTTCTACTTAAGTCTCTAGTGGGCAGAGTCCTTCTAGAGGTTGTCACTAAGGCAGACCATGACTCCAGCCCCATGAGGTATGTTGAGAGCCAGTCTGAGCTTCGCTATTCATGCTTGCTAGTGTTGGTGTGTCTCTCTTTGCTTTGGATGTGTGATGGACTGAGCCAGCTTCTTCTGCCACCATAGAGCTTCCTCTTGAATCTGTAGACCTGGAATAAACCCTTTTCTCCCATAAGCTGCTTCTCATTGAATGTTTGTCCCAGCCACAGAAGGTAACTGCAACAGAAAATTGATACAGAGAAGTTGGGTCATTGTGCTGAGCATAACCATGTGGGTTTTGGTCTTTTGGAATAGGTTTGTGGGAGGAATGTGGAAGGATTTGGTACTTTGGACTGGAGAAGGCTTCCAGTGCTGTAAGGAGAGATCGATGGGCCACTCTGGTGAGAGTTTGAAAATGCTAGATGCAGAGAGAATTGTGGACTGTGAAGGCTTGACTTAGGAACTTTCAAAGGGGAAAGAGAACCGTTTTGGAACTTGGGTGCTGGCGGAAAGGCTGGCTGCTTATCACCCAGGCTCTAAGAATTGGATCAAAGCTGAGTTTCTAAGTAAAAAACTGGTGTGGTTGGTGGAAGGTATAGAACAGAAATATATGTAAAAATGTATGACTTATCACAAGAAAAATTCAATCAAGTTTGAAATTACAGGCACAGAGACCTGTTTTAGGTTACTTAAACTGCAATTGTTAAGCAGATTAGCACAATTAAGGGTGGGTCAACTGAGGGAAAACCCACCCACAGAAGGCTCCAGCTAGGAAGAAAGCAAATTCTTTTGAAACCAAGTGGCTTGAAGGAAGACTGGTGAAACAGTATTCTGCTCTTCAAGGTCAAGTTTTATTTCCTTTCGGATTCACAAATTTGGCTTCTGGTAGGATGTTTGTCCCAGCAACCAGAAGGTAACTGTAACTCTCTCTATATTTATGGGTAGACATACAGATATGCAGATATACATCTACACACATATCTTTCTCTCTCTTCCTCTCTCCCAAATAATTAATAAAGATATTTTAAAAGGTGTAATTTTGCCAAGTGCCTGGTTTAATTGGCGTATGCCGATAACAGCAGCTACACTACACCGCTGAGGATCTGTGTGACATCCTGCGCTCTGAGGCTCCCCACTTAGCCTCATCAGGGCAAGGGATCCTCCTCTGAGAAAGCAGCATTCTAGAAGGGAGTAAGAGTCCAGAAAGAAAGTAACAAGGGTTTACCTGCAGAAACTCAGAAGAGAATGAAAAAGTGAGCACAGTGCCAGACAGGAGGGGTGGGGAAGGCTCCCCTCAGAGAAGGGCTGGGAGGAAGGAGGGGAGGCCTGGCTTCACGTCATTCTTGATGCTGGCTCTTCTCGTGTCGCCAGCTCAGCACCTTCAGCCCTTAGGGTACCCCTTTCATCCTTTGCCTGGCTTGGGCTTTGTGGGGAGCACATAGTAGGCCTAGTAATGAGTTGCAGAGGCCTCCTTCACTTCAGAGTCAGGCTGCCTGGACCCTCTTCTGCTGTCCAGTCTCCCATGGAGTGGGAGCCCCACTTACCCCTCCCTGCCTATGCCCCCATTCACTCTTGGAAACCCTAGCCTCACTTCATATTCGCCTAAAGCAGCTTCACAGACAAGGGCATCGAGAGAGGGCTTTAGCTCCATTGGGGTCCTCTGAGCCAGAAGGTGGCTAGAGTTTCCCTTTGCTTGGGACAAAGGTCCTGACCCACAAAGGGTGATGAACAGGCCTTGTTCCTTTGTTCTGCCTCACCCCAGAAGCCAGGTGGAACGGATCAGCAGTTGAGGCCCAGGAAGGAGTGGAGTAAAGTCATAGAATTTTCCAAGTAGTAAGTACTGGGCAGAAAAACCTCTTCAGTGCATTTTCCTCCTGATCCCAGGACTCAAGATCCCAGGAAAATTCATGGAAGAAATAAGTCAACCTCATCAGGACTCACTTCGCACATTTAGCGCTGCAGGGATGGCAGGCCAACTTCCTGGGTGAGGCCCGTGCTGAAGCATGAAGCCCCCTGGGAAGGGCCTTTCTCTACCCTTCCTATGGATATTTCCAAGCCACCCCTGCTGATTTCCAAGAAAAGGTGTTGGAGTCATCACCCCCCCTTTTTTTGCGCCTTAAGAAAGAGAACAGATCATATCAGCCCACTAGGAACAGGGGACAAATGTGTTTGTGACTCTATAGTCAGTTTAAGGTGTGTGATCTCCATCCCACATCCAAGGTGGGCTTTCTCACTGCTTCCTTTGGCCTTTTTTCTCGCCATGCATTTCATTCCCAGAGTGCCAGAAGAAAAAAAGACCCAGTTTATCCACCACCCGCCTGCTTAGGGTAAGTCCATCCAGAATTTCCCTGCATCCTTGGGCCTGCCCATCTCCTCCCATGCTTCCTTAGGAAGCTTTGCAGAGGGGATGGTGGGAATGCATACTGTTCATTCACCCGCTCACTTGCTGGCATCTTCCACACTCCAGCCCTGTAGGAGACTCTGGAAATAATCCCAGAAGAAATGAACATCCTGGACCCTGGGAGGACAGGTGAGGGGTGAATTACCATAGGGGTGAGTGTCACAGTGTCAGCTTGCTCTGGGGAATAAGGAAATGGGTCCTTGTGATACAGGAATTCTCAGCTCTTGGGTGAACGATAACTCAGGGGTTAGGATGCCAGATCCTCAGACACTAGGTCACACAAAGCTTCCACTGAATTACTGACCTCTGGGTTCTGGTCTTCTAAGTTTTGAATGAAACCTACAGACCAGAGGATAAATGATAGAAAGATTTTATTATGAAGTTTCTAGAGATCGAGGAGGAAAAGAATACATACTCCTGCTCAAAGAGGAAGCAGGGGGTCCAGGAAAATGAGACACCCAGATTGCGGCATTTTATAGGATGGTTAGTCTCCCAGACTCTAGGTATCTAGGCGTCACTGGGATTTTAGGAAGGGGAATGATCTCATCTCTTAGTTTTCTCTTCTAGGAAAGAAGCGGTGAGGAAAAACAAGATTCTCTGTTTACGTTCTTGGCCTCCAGTAAGGTGAAGGTGGCAAAGGACTTCTTTAGGAAAGGGTGGGGATGACCCGGATTCTCCCCTACAGGCTAAGACACTCCTAGTTTTTACTTTCAGGGCCCTATCACCCCTAAGCTTTCTCACCTGAAAAACAATCTGTGTTGAGGGGCACTAGAGGGAAATAGAACTAATATTTAGGGAAGGTCAGAGAATGCACACACTCTAGCACCCGCCAACAGCAATGTCTGTTCAGATTAATGACACCAGATCACACCCCTGCTTATGGCTGCATCCCGAAGGCATGGGTGGGTGTGAGTGGGTTGTCAACATGAAGGCAAGTAGAAGTGTTTTGCAGAGGTAGGTTCAGGATGAGTATGAACTTTAAACGTTTGGGTCTTAATCTTGGCCTCTGCCTGGTTTCTTCTTCATGTGGTCTGATTTCCTTTTTTACACTGAGATCCAAAAGGCCTGAGATACATGCATGACTGGACTTCAGGGCTGGTCAGAGAGAGCAAGGCTGAGAGGATTGTTCGTAGTCTTGCTAAGGTGCTGTCAACAGGTTGGTTTCCCCTTGGAAATCTTCAGACCCCTTCAATCCATGAACACACCCAGGGATGCAGAAATATCCCCAGGAAAACTGGCTGGGAAAACGGAGGTCAAGATGGAATAGAATGGAGAGATACAGGGCAGAAGTGACCCTGTGGGGAGGCCATACTGAGGAGAGGGTGTGGCCTGAGTGAGCTGCAGAACTATTAGGCCAGGCCTGCCCAGGTTTCCTTGGGCCAAGGCCTTGGTGAGGAGGCAAAGGAGAGGGCTTTGTTCATCCTGGGGGTCCCGGTGACTTTCACAGGCTCCTGACTCCAGGACATCAGGCTATTAAGAAAATAGATCACTCTCTGAACATATTTCTCCTCCACTCCCCATCCTGTCTGGTGGGGGCAGGGAGGGGCGCCATTATTGTTGTAGTTCCTCCCTTTTCCTCTGGTTATTTCTCTTCCTCTTTTTTCCTTTTCTTCTTTGCCTTTGCTTTTTCCCTCTCCTTCCCCTCTTCTGGCTTCTATTCTTCATCCTCTCCCTCTTCTTCCCCTCTTCCCTTTCTCCTTCTCTTGGTCTCTTCATTCCTTTTCCACTTCCCTTTCTTTTTCTTCCTCCACTTCCTTATTTTCTCCCACCCTCCGTGAGCTCAGGGGATCACCCCAGACAGCCATGTCCAAGGAGCCAAAAATGTGTTCATCCAAAGCATCAGCTGCGTGGCTCCTGGAGCCCTTGGTGGAGTGACTGCCCCATGCATTTCTCAGCCTTCCTCCAGCCTCCACCTCCATGGGCAAGGCCAGCCATGTGTCCGGCTCTGTTCCTCTTTTTCTGACTCCAGTCCTCTGAGTGTAGCAGTAACAGAGGCCTGCTCCTTGCTGTGAGTCAGCGGAATGGCAGCTGTCCCTTGCTGGAGGAGCTCGCTGCATTGCCAGCTGGGAAGAGCTCTGAGCTCTGCACCCAAACCTGTGGCTGAGCCACAGGCATGTCTGTCAGCTCCAGGCTCTAGGCAACCCTGTCTTGCTGGAATCAGATTCCAAACAGGAGGACCTCAGGCATGAAGAAGACAAAGGAGGCGCCAAGACACCCTGGCCTCTGCTAGGCTAAGGGCTGCGGAGTACTTGCTCCTGATGAGCTTATCCCAACCAGAGGCCTGTCCTTTCTTAGGTGGCCTCCATGTGAGACCAGATGAGGAATAACGTTAGTGGGCAGATGCCCAGCCAAGCAGGATGCCGGGTGTTTAAATACATCAATTCTATTCTTCACAACCACACTTAATGGGAGCTTAGCCCTAGTGGGTAGATGGGGAAACAGAAGCTGGAAAGGCTGCCAGACTTGCCTCAAGCAGCCATTCATAAGAAGCAGAGGTACAGCGAGCTAGTGCCCCTCTAGACACCAAGGTCCATAGGCTTCTTCACACAGCAGCTCCTCAGCTGTGGGACCCAGACAAGGCTGAACAAGAAAAGCCAAAGATCCCTCCGCTGACTCTTGCGTCTGTATGACGTGTGGCAGACTCTCCACTTTCCGTCAGGTCCTCATTCTACCTCCAAAGCTAATGTGGAGGTTTCTTGGTGACAGAATGAAGGGGGTGATCTATCCCAGAATTTGTCAATTCCTCCTTTGACCCACCTCAGGTCCATTATGGGAGCCTGACTGCTGAAAATCTGGCGGCTGGCTGGCTCTGCTGGAGAAGCCCTGGGGAACTGGGAAAGCCACTGGGCCTCCCTGGCCCAGCTTCTACCCAGGCAGGGTCCTCCTGCAAGCCCAAGATTTCCGCTTCCAGCCTGAAGGTCTGGGGTCACCGACCCTGAGCTTAAAGCAGGGTGCAGAACAGTGTTAGAGTTTAAAGGTCCCACACAGGGCTGGTGGGACGGCACAGTGGTTAAAGGCGCTTGCTTGCAAGGTCTTGATGGCTGAGGTTCCGTTCCCCAGTACCTGCATAAGGCTGGACATCCATCTTGCCTTTCCCACCATATTGAACTGCAGCCTCTAACTGTGGACCCAAATAAACCCTCCCTTCCTGAAGCTGCTTTCCAGTGAAGAGAAAGGGACTGAATTCAAGCAGACTCTCTCCAGCATGGCAGCTCTCTCCACCTTGCGCATGAGTGTCTCAACGCTTACTCACGTGGGCCTCCCCAGACTATTTCTCTCCTTCAAGCTGGCCTTGACCCTTTGCTGGCCTAGACTTTCAGTGTCTGTCACACCCTTCTGCTTTCAAGTTCCAGCATCCACCTCCTCCTTCTGCCAGCATGATGGAGTCTGTGGGTGTTGAGTGTCATGGAACTAGAGATGGAAGGTGCCAGAACCACCTGTTCTAGTGGGGAGGGGACCATCAAGCAGGACAAAGGGACCTGGCGAAGGTCTAATTAGCAACAGGGTTGAGACTACAGCTGGACCTTCTGGTTCCTTCCCAGGGCTCTCCTACCGTTTTCAATTGTGAGATAGTGCTTGGAATAATGTCTGAGAGCCCCCCCCCCCCACCAGTCAGTCTGCTTGTGCTGGGGGAGTCCTCCCCACAGTTGTCACCAGGCCTGAAACGCTTCCTCAATGAGCCTTACAAGTGCTCAGAGGAGGAAACAGCAAGCTCCGAGGCCACAGTAGAGATGAGAGAGAGAGGATGGTCACAGCCCAGGCTTGTGTGCAGGGTGAGGCTGTCATTTGCTCTTTAAACAAACTGGCAACACAGGCTCTAATCACACCCACCCCTGACATTTGAGAGGCCCTAAGCAAATGCATTAAAAGAGGCCCACACGCCATGTATCTAAATATTTGAACACTATAAATGAGGCTAACAAACTTTGAAATAAGGTTTGCTCTTCCCTCCTGTCTCAACAAACACACCTTCATAACAACCTCAAAGATCAGGCTCTGATTTATCATCCTTGCACTCCTATAATTCAAAGGGGCCAGGGAAGCGAGGCCTCAGCCCCATCCATGGGTCCCTCTCTCTTCTCACCCCAGGAACCTGTGTTGGGCAGGTGGACTCCCCAGCCTAGCAGTTTAGCCTCCACTGAGCCCCATAGACCTTGAAGAGGCCACTTAGAAAAAATAGCACATGACCTTTTCCTTTTGTCTGTCTGTCTGTCTGTCTGTCTGTCTGTCTGTCTGTCTGTCTATTTGGCTGGCTGGTGTGGAATTCACTCTGTATCCCAGGTGGGCTCAAACTCATGGGATTTTCCTTACTTAGCCTCCCAAGTGCTGGGATTATAGGCATGAGCCACCACGCCTGGCTACACGGGGTCATTTCTGCAAGTTCCTGCTCCCTAGCGTGTAGGGCAAAATGGAGATCTAGACTCCGAGGGCTTGTTGCAGTCAGCTTTCTCGTTGTTGGCAGAAAGAACACGACTAAAAGCAGCTTGTGGAGGAAAGGATTTGTGTTGGCTTACAGACTTGAGGGGAAGCTTCATGATGGCAGGGAAAACAATGGCATGAGCAGAGGTTGGATATCACCTCCTGGCCAACAACAGATGGACAATGGTAGCAGGAGAGTGTGCCAAACACTGGCTCTAACACCCATAAGCCCGTCCCCAACAACACACCTCCACCAAGGTTCCATTTCCAAAATTGCCGTCAGCTAGGGTCCAAGCATTCGAAGCATATTAGTTTATGAATGCACCTGAATCCAGCCACCGTATCTCTCCTGACCATCTGATTTGCAGCAGGCCTAGAGTTGAGCTGCCTACAGCATGTATCCTGGGCAGGCCCTCTTGCCCATCGGGTCAATGAAGGAAGCTGATTGCATTCATCCTGGAGGTAACTGCAGCTCAGAGGGCTTCCATAACTGCTCCAGACACACATCAGTCCCTAGCAGGGCCAGGACTTGACCACAGGTCTGCCTAACTTCTGAGCCCATACTTGAGTCCCTCCCCCCCTCCGCTGTCCCCATTTTGGCATCCTCACCTGGGAAATGCATGCCACCATCCCCCTGTGACCTGGATGTCCTTCACTTCTTGCCTCTAATAGAAGGGAAAGCATCTACTCACATCCCCTCCTCTTCCAGCTTCCCAAAAATAGGAAAGGTGTGACCTCCCTTCCTAGTCCCACTGCCTTTGGGATCCCACCACACACCTCAGCTCAACCCATCACACCGTGCGCTTCTGACAGCCACCCTGGGCAATCACTGCATCCTCTGGCTCTGGGTGAATAGCACTGGCTTCTCCACAGCCTGGGCCACACTCACTCCTCCTTACCTAGGATCAGGTGGCATCTGTCACTCTCCTGATCCAGGAACAAGATGGATGTCCTGTTAGCTTTCTTCCTAGTAACAAGCTGCATGGACTGCACCTGGAATGCCTACCATCAGATGACTGGCCCCTAAATGGACCTAATGGGTTCCCAACAGGATGGAAGCCTGCCTTCCTGGCTGAATCACCCTCTTCTTAGAGATAAGGGCAGCAATGATCCACTGCTATTGAATGCACCCAATGATAATCACTTTCTGGGTCCTCTTTAAAGCCACAGTATTATACCCTTTGGAAGAGTCCCTTCCGGGGCAGATGGAACAAGCTGATGACTGCTGGCGCAGGACTTCCGGAGGAAGAGCGTCACCCCCTTTATTATTTTATTTTTTAGACAATAAAACTAAGCAGGAATGCCATCCTTCTTTCTCTTGACCATTGGCTATGGACCAGTACAACTAGAGAAGAGTGACAGGAAACACGGCTGTAGAGTCAGTCTTGGAGGAGGAGACACTGGTTTAGAGCAGTCTGTGACCCTGGTGGGGGTGCTGCGAGTCCTCACAAGGGCCCCGCCATTATTAATGTCACCAGCAGACCTTCCTGCCCCTACTCACTGAGCTCCAGCTGCAAAGTGCTCTTGCTGTTCCTTGGT
>PVHP010055652.1:0-10074 GCA_004024765.1 Zapus hudsonius
ACCCAGTGACGCCTGAGTGACAGGAGCTTCCCCAAGCTGAACCGAACTGTCTCTCTGCATCCCTTCCCAGACCAGGCTTCAGTCCCTGGTACAGAACTGGCCCAGCTCCAGAGATAATTTGCATTTAAAGCAGAATTTGTGCCTGGCCTCCCAGAGCTGGGCCTGCTCTCTTGAATTCTAAAGTAGCTTCTTCCTCCTGGTCCAGGGTCGCTAGTGTGCTCAGCACTGCAGAGTCCAGGTCCCATGGTCTGATCCCCTTGTCCCAGCGTGAAGTGCGCTCAGCCCACCACCACGGGTATAATTAACTGAACCAGCACCCATTGCCCGATGGCCTCCAAAATCAGAAATTTCAGGTAAGGCTTGCCAGGGAGTGCTCATATATTCTTATATCTCCATCTATTTTCAGTTAGAAAAACAGCACATGCCAACCTGGGTTGTGGGGTTGCACACCTCTCATCTTGGAGAGGATAGAAAGACAGGGAAATTTATGGGGACATGAAAAGAGGAAGTAGCTGGTCACTTTAGACTTTAGTCTCATCAGCTAAGAATATTTTTTAAAAAACAAGAAAACTTCATCTTTTAAAAAAATTTGTGTCCTTCATACCCATTGTGCATACCTGATTGCTCCTGGTTTTATATTATCAGATTGTAATCTGATTTCAGGCATGTCCAGAGCCATCCTGTCACCTCAGTTATGGAACAAGAAAAGGGTTAAGGTCTCTAGAAACCTGCTGAGTAATGAAATTCCAAAATCTTAACTCTTACTGCTGCTATTACCTTAGCTGCTTTCTAGGAATGATAGCCTCAGGCAAAGGGAACTCTGCCTCCTCAATGTAACTTTACCAATTTGTCTTACAGCTCCAATTAAAGGAACTCTGTTGACCTTCTGCTAGCTTTTCTCCTTGAGAGGCCCTAAACTCCCATCTTTAGTTCTAGAGTATCAGTAGATGATTTTTGTTTTGTTTTGTTTTTCGAGGTAGGGTCTCACTCTAGCCCAGGCTGACCTGGAATTCACTATGTAGTCTCAGGGTGGCTTTGAACTCATGGCGATCCTTCTATCTCTGCCTCCCAAGTGTTGGGATTAATGGTGTGTGCCAATAGATGATTTTTTTTCAGAAATCAGCTTCCATAACTCTCAAAGGTAAAATAAATAAATTTAGGTTCAATACTTCTCATTTCATGAGAGGCTAAATTGAGCTACATTGTGTATCTGACTAAAAACTTTGCAATGGATGGACTGATGGTTGTCTGATCCAGTGGGGTTGTAGCTGCCAGGACTATGGTGGATACATCATGTGTGGTCAATGGCTCTACTGGGCTGGTCTGATCTGGAAGGGAATTCAAAATGATTATTTCAGGTTGACCACACTGAATGGACAGGAAAGGACCTTGCAAGGAAACTGAGTGGGGTTGGAGAGATGGTTCAGTAGTTAAAGGAAAATGAGATTCTATGCTTCCTTATTTTGTGTGTGTGGTATGTTTGCATGTGTGGTCATGTTTATGGGCACATGTGTCAACTATATTCCCAACATTTTCCTATCTTTTTGTATGTGTGTGTATGTGTCTGCACATGCATGTGGTGTTCATAGTGTGTGTGTTCATGTGTGTGCACATGTGTGTGGTGGTTAGAGTGTGTATGTTCATGGGTGTGCACACACATGTGATGGTTAGTGTGTGTGTATGTACATGCATGTGGTGGTTACAGTGTGTGTTTATTGACAACCTCTGTACATATAGACAATATACCATTATCATAATCCCCTCTGTTGGACCAGAATCAGGACTGGACTAACTTAGAGCAATGTGGAAAAGAAGGGAAACTGAGGCATCAGTTTCCACCTACATAGATTGCTGTATTTTGCAGCAATGAAGGACAGTAACTTCCACTCAGGAGGGAACTACTACTACTGCCACAGACATGGCTGAGGTGGACCTTTTAAGGGATTCAAGTGGGGTGTTGGGGGGTACAGATCAAACAGACCAAAGAATGGGGAAATGGTGTCAGGTGGGTCAGGTGACTAGAAGTCAGGTAGGAGTCACTTATTGGACTGCAGGCACTAAAAGAATTTTCTTTGTTTTAGGGCAGGGCCTGTTCATTCCAAGGTCAGTAGTTCCAGGCTCATTAGCTCTTTCATCACCACCCCACGCCTGTTTTTTCTCCCCTCCCCAAATCCTCCCCTTCATCGAATCCCTTCTTTTCAACTAATTTCTCTTCTATTTTGATACAAGAGGGTCCCTGCTCCAGTGCCTTTTCCTGGGGTTTGGCACCAGAATATAGAGGGAAATTTTTGAGGCACATTTAGAAGGAAGAAATTGCTAGGAGTCTCAATGGCAAAGAGCAGGCTTTATTCTAAGGGCCTGAGAGGTTGATGCCTCGGGTTCCAGTGGCACCATGACCCTGAAGACAAGAGTACCACACAGGGTGGTGTGTGGCTGGGAGGTTTTATTAACCTTGGGATGGGGGTAGGGACATTCTAGCTGCAAAATGAGGAAGGGGGAAGTGAGGACATGGGAACTACAAGCTGTCTGAACAGTTGTGTTAGTTTTTGGAGTTGGCAAGTGACTTCTTGTGGCCAAAGAGAGGGGCGGGGGCAGCTGGTTATTTCTGGGAAGAATATGGCTCAACTTTGTCTGCAAGTCTTCAATCTCTGGGCAAATCCCCTGGTGTCTGTCCAGGGTCTGTTTGTGGACTCTTTCAGAAACCAATTAACTGTGGGGCTGCTGCACTGGCCTCGCCCCACAGAAGCCATTTTCTTTTCTGCTTTCCTACACAAACCCCTGCTGCACTGGGAAGATCTTCTGAACCCTGGGGAAATGCCATGACCTAAAGCCAGCAAGTAGCTGGATCCCCTCAAGATCTTACTTGGTCTTCCATTCCACAGTGGGACACTATAAGGAGGCAGTTGCCTGCTAAGCTTCTCCACTCCAAACACACCACCACCTCCCACCCTGAGGTAGAAGAAAATTGACAGAAACAGTACCCAGGTGATGCTCTAAAGCCTCCTTTCCCAAGGCTGTATCCCACTTCCAGTTTCTGTTGTATAAGCCTACACAGATAGCTGCCTACTTAGTAATCAACTCGGGTGGGCTGGCACTTGTGTAGCCTTGAAGCACTGACCACACCATTGGACACTTAGTTGATAATGGACTATGTATGCTAGGAACCTTGTGCCCCAGAGTGAGAACAGGAAGTGCCTACTGAGTGCAAGAAGAAGAAGCTCTGCTGGGACAAGAACATGTTCTACTCAAAAACAATTATCAGGGGCTGGAGAGATGGCTCAGTGGTTAAGGAGCTTGCCTGCAAAGCCTAATGACCCAGGTTTAATTCCCCAGTGCCTAGATTTCCCAGTACCCATGTAAAGCCAGATGCACAGTGGAGAGTGCGTGGGGAGTTCATTTGAAGTGGCTTGAGGCCCTGGCGTGTCCATTCTCTCTCTTTCTCTGCTTGCAAACAAACGTCAACACTAAGCTCATCGCTGCCCCGGGGTTCAAAGTCAGGACAAGTCCTGCTTCTCAGCCAGGCTCAGGATCCACTCAAAATGGCTTTTGTGAACATCTTCACAGGTGCCTGGCATTTCAGGAAAATTTGCTGGGAATACTGTCCTCACATGTATACATATATATCCTCGAGCTCACAGCAATCCTTCTACCTCTGCCTCCTGAGTGCTGGGATTAGTCTCATTTTTATGGCTCTATTTCTGATATTTCTGTTTTGTTGATTTGTCTATTATATACTAAATTATATTGATACTGTGATGTTATTGGAATTCTTTTTTTTTTTTTGGTTTTTCAAGGTATGTGGCTCTGGAATATTCGCATCCCTCTTTGATTCTACTCACGCCTGTGGACATGCTGCACGTGTGAAGGACAGTGGGACTTTGCACTCACCAAGTTGGGTGTTCTATACAGATGAGGCCTGGATTCTGCAGAAATGGCCACAGCTAGTCCTTTGTGGATGACCGGGGAAGATGAGCCTCCTCAGGAGCCTTCTGCATGAGGCGCTGACCTCTGGGAGGCTGAGAGCCATGAGGAAGAGGTGCAGCCCTCCAGCAACTTCCAGAGAAGGTGGCCATGTAGAGGACTTGCAGGGCCCCAGTGGTGCATAGGCCCTGGAGGAGAAGAAAGCATCTTCTATCATTCTGTGAGGGTGTTTCCAGGAAGGAAGGATGTATGCACATATGTATGTATGTATGTATGTATGGTGCTCACTTCGGCAGCACATATACTAAAATTGGAATGATACACGGCCCCTGCACAGGATGACATGCAAATTCTTGAAGTGTATGTATGTATGTATGTATGTATGTATGTATGTATTATGCATGTATATTTGTATGTATGTATTTGAAACAGAGAGATAGAGGCAGACAGAGCAAGAGAGAGTATGGATACTCCAGGGCCTCTTGCCACTGCAACTGAACTCCAGATGCATGTGCCACTTTTTATTGGGTACTGGGGTATCAAACCCAGGCTCTCAGGTTTTATAAGCAACTGCTGCACCATCTCTCCACCCCCCAGTAAGGATTAACTGAGGAAGGAAGACCTTCCTGTAGAGTGGACAGCCTTTCCAGTGGCAGCCTATATTTTAAAAAAAAGTTGCAGGAAAAGGCAGTGTCTTTTGCCTGGCTTGCCTTGCTACTTGCTGCCAGCCTACACAGCCTACACAGACATCAGAACTCAGCTTCGTTAGCCTTCCAACTGGACTGAAGACTAGCAGCTCTTTAGGAACCTTCCAGGCCTTCCATGGGTTGGCTGAGGCTGGATGTATCATGGACTCAGCCGCTTCCAGGTGCTCAGGCTCTTCAACCTGATTTGTATAAACCAATAATAAATATCCTTTATAATAAGTATTCATTCTAGCAGTTCTGTTCCTCTAGAGAACTCTGACTAACATAGGACCAAGTACACTTTACTAAGGAATCCAAAGCAGCATGGTTCCGTGGGTTCAGTTTGGTTGATGGTTGGGAAGATGAAGTAGGCAGGAAGAGGCAGAGTGAAAGCTACAGGTGCAAAGGGGGTTGCTCAGATGTTCCTCACTTGGGTCTGAGCCCTCCATCATTTTTGCGTGTGTATGTGTGTGTGTGTGTGCATGTGTATGTGTGTGTTTATGGATTCATGTTTGCATGTATGTGGGGGGGTACATGTTGTGTGAACGCCCATGCATGTGTATGTGTGTGGAAACTAGAGGTTGCTGACGAGTGCCTCTGATCACTCTCCACCGTGTTTACTAAGGCAGGGTTGCTTTCTTGAACCTAGCTAGTTTGCCACCATGCCCAGCTAGCATTTACATGGTGTAATGGTTAAGTTTTGTTGTCAACTTGACCTTTTAAGTAATCTTGGGTGGGTCTCTGAGGATGTTCACAGGAAGGCAGCCTCTCAGTAGGGGGCTGGATGTAAGGAAGCTCAAGGGAGCTAGAAGTAAACATCCTTTCCTGTATGGGTAGTGCAGGAAGGAAATTCCAGACTCAGGAAGCCATTAAGTCTGAGATAGGGTTGCAAGACCCCACCCTATGCCTATGTAAAGGGGAAGAAATTCTCTTCTTGGCCCTCCTGCCTGTTTTGCTAGTGTGTGTGTGTGGTGTAGGTGGTGGGTTTTTCTCTCTGCTTGGACCTGTAAAAGGGGAGCAGCCTCTGGAACTTCTCCTGTATCTATAGCTACAAATAAATCCTTTCCTCCCATAAACTGTGCCTGGTTTGGAGATTCATCCCAGGGGCGTGTGGCTGACTACGACACATGGGTACTGGGAATCTGAACTCTAGTCCTCATTCTCTACTAACTGAATCACCACCCCAGCCCCCCCCCATCTTTATTATTTGGCTAAGCAAATTCCTGAATGGGAAGATCAGATAAACTAGTAAAATTTGTGGCTAACTACAAGTAGAGAATTTTATATTTTAAGGGATTATTAGCTGATAGACTACTAAAAGAACGGAGAAATAAGTGAGTCCTTACTCGAAATGAAGCCTGTATGTGGTAAGTTCTCAGTATGAATAAGCTTATAGGTTAATGTGTGAGGCTCCATGCTGAGTGTCATCTTTGCGCCTTTCACATGATGCTAAATGACAAGAATCTGTGCCCAGGTACCCAGGCTTCTGTTGGGGAGGTCGCGGGCCCCTGGCCCCTTGTGGGTAGCCCAAGTCTCGCTGGACATTAGGGGAAAAGGCTCGATGGGGGAGAGGTGAGGCGAACTGTTGGACAGACATATGCGACTGGGAGAAATGTCTGGCAAAACTCATTTTACTCCAGCACCCAAAACCCTTTTATAACCTGAGGCTGCATTTTTCAGCCTTTTTCTCTCAAGCAATAAGATTTAAACCTTTTGGCGGGAGCCAATCAGCAGAGTACAGCAGAGCAAAGTATCAATAAACAGGATCAAGGCTCATCAGCTTCTATGCCTCCTGGGATTAAAGGCGTGTGCCACCACGTCTGGCTTTATTCCATATTCTAAAACTTAGCTTAATGTTACTCAGGCTGGGGCCAAACAGGCTTCAACTTCTACCCCACTCATCTCAGTCCACTCCACCTGCTGCATGCAGTCGCAAATTCCCACGGTTAGGCTCGGACGCTTGGTTAAAGGAAGATGGTATTTCAGTGGTGATGGTACCTTAAGATTCATGTTCTCCCATTATCATTCCATTATCATTATCCATAACATTATCATATTATTTAATCATTCCGCAAATCAGTTTAAATCCATGGGGAAAATATGTACCTAGAAACCCATCACCAATGGGATTTCAGTGTAGCTGAGTGAAAGGGGAGAGAGAAGGAAGGACATGGAAGGAAGGGGATGTGCACAAAATGAAGGCAAGATTTTCTTTCTTTCTTTTTTTTTTTTGGTTTTTCGAGGTAGGGTCTCGCTCTAGTCCATGCTGACCTGGAATCCACTATGTAGTCTCAGGGTGGCCTTGAACTCACAGCGATCCTCCTACCCCTGCCTCCCGAGTGCTGGGATTAAACTCGTGTGCCACCACGCCCGGCTGCAAGATTTTCAAAGCAGATGCATCTGGATTAGGACTATTGGGTGTTATTTGTGTGATTTAAAATTTTTTTTGCAACATAGTTGTAAATTTGAAAATACTTTCTAAGAACATGTTTAAAATGGGAGAGGCTTATCAGCACCTTCTGTTCTCTGAGGAGTGATTGGCAGCTAATGGTCACTGGGGGAGGGAGAGTCCTTTTCTTCAGTAGTTTAAGTTGCCTGTGTCCCGAAAATAACACCCACACATGGTCATGCAAACAATCTAATTAAACTCAGGGGGGGGGGGTCACAAAAAAGACATCACAGTAGAAGTGTGGGGCTAGAAGCAGGAGGTCAGCAGGAGGTGAGGGGACAAGAAAAAGTCATGGGAGTGAATATGATCAAAATACATACACATATAAGATTTTAAAATAAAATATTTTAAATATGGTATCAAGGTGATTTTTGCAGTCAGCTTTCTAGTTGCTGAGCAGAAAGAACCCAAACAAAAGCGGCTTGTGGAGGAATGGGTTTATTTGGCTTACGGACTCAAGGGGAGACTCCATTCTGGCAGTGAAAACGATGGTATGAGCAGAGGGCTGGACATCACCTCTGCCACAGCACTGCAAACAGCGGCAGGAAGGTGTGCCAAACACTGGCAAGGGGATGCTGGCTTATAACCCCATAAGCCTGCCCCCAACAACACAGCTTCATCGAGGTTGTAAAACCCAAACTGCCATCAGCTGAGGATTGATCTATCAGAGCACATTCATTTGTTTGTGGGGGACACCTGGATCAAACCATGACATAAGGATATATGGTTTGATCTCAAGTTGACAATGGGTGGACTGTGATGGCTAATTTTTGATGTCAACTTGACCTTTCAAGTAATCTTGGGTGGGTCTCTGAGGATGTTTACAGGAAGGCAGCCTCTTAGTAGGGGACAAGATGTAAGGAAGCTCAAAGAAGCCTGAAGTAAACATCCTTTCCTGTGTGGATAGTGCAGGAAGGAAATTTCAGAGACTTAAGAAGCCATTATGTCTGGGAAAGGGTTGTAAGACCCCCACCTTAAGGCTATATAAAGGGGAATAAGTTCTCTCCTTGGCCCCCGCCAGCCTGTTTGCTGTTCTGTGTGTGATGAAGGTGATGAGTTTCTCTCTCTGCTTGGACCTGTGAATGAGGGCCAGCCTCTTTCACTGTTATGGAACTTCCCCTCAATCTGTAGTATCAATAAATACTTTCCTCCCCCAAATTGTACCTGGTTTGAAGATTCATCCCAGTGGCATGTGGCTGACTATAACACCAGGCATCAACAGGTTACTGGCACCAGCCAAACCACTCATGAAACATCTACAGACTACCCTGCCACTGCCAATTCCCTTGCTGTTTATGCCCCTACCTCTGTTTTTTCCCCTCTATATAAACAACTTTTTCCCACATAATAAATGAGCTGTTCACTGTCTCCTGGGTGGCTATGCCTGTCAGTTCACTACTTTCCCAAGACTCTGTCCACCCAGCAGCATGGATGAACCAGGGTGTAAGTGTACAACAACCCCCCACAAGGAATCATTGAACCATACTTCCCTACATCCTGCCACTGAGAGGGCTGCCTTCTTGTAAACAACATCAGCAACCCATCCAAAATTACTAACAGGTCAAGTTGACAACAAAACCATCACAGTGATCCTCATGCCTTTGTGCTGGGATTAAACAGGTGTTCTACCATGCTGGGCAGAAGAGATACTTTTGATGGCCATAAAAGTTTGTGTTGGCAGTTATGGTCTTTCAATACTTCAAATACATAATTCCAATTCTTTCTGGCTTTTAGAATTGCCATTGAATCTGTCTTTGTGACTAGATTTTTCTCTCATTCAATGCCCCATCCTTTGGTCTGTGTATTTCTTTTTTTTTTTGTTTTGTTTTATGAAGGTAGGGTTTTCACTCTATCCCAGGCTGACCTGAAGCTCTCACTCTGAAGTCTCTGCCTAGAAATAAACTCATGATGTTCTTCTTTTGCTTCTTGAGTGCTGGGATTGTGTACACCTCTACACTGAGAATATTTAGTTTTTTCAGTATAATATGATGTGTGAAATTTTCTATCTTGTCCTGTCTATGTTTTTCTATATTCTTCTTGTATCTGAATGGACATCTCTTTCCTTGGATTGGTAAATTTTTTTATAATTACAAAAATATTTTTATTTATTTGTATGTAGAGACAGAGAGAGAATGGGTGTGCCAGAGTCTCTAGTCCCTTCTGGCTTTACAATGGGTATGGAGAAATCAAACTCTGGTCATTAGGTTTTAGTGGGCAAGTGCCTTAACTGATGAGCAGTCTCTTCAGCCCCAATTTTGTATAAATTTTTAAAAGTTTTTTTTTTGGGCTGGAGAGAAGGCTCAGCGGTTAAGGCACTTGCCTCCAGTGCCTAAGGCCCCGGGTTCAATTCCCCAGGACCCACATATGCCAGACCCACAAGGTGGTGGCCCTGGTGTGCTCTTTCTCTCTCTCTCTCCCTCTCTCTCTCTGCTTGAAAATGAATAAATAAAATATTTTTTTTAAAAAAAGTTTTTTTTTTCCTGACTTCATTTATGGGGGGAAAATAGGGGGACAGGCATGCCAGGACTTCTTGCCAATGGAAATGAATTTCAGATGCATGTGTCCAATTGTGTGCTTCACTTTACATGGGTACTGGTTTGGCAGGGTTTGCAAGTTTCTTTAACTGAACAATATTTCCTGCCCACATTCTATAATATTATTAACATATTTTCTGTGCCATTGGTTGGGCATTTTTTCTTCAATACTCCAAATTCAGACATTTATTCCTTTCAATGTGCCCCCCCATTTCTCTCATGTTTCATTCATGTTCTTTCAAACTTCTCATTGATTTTTCCCTAATTGACCTAATTCCTCTTGTCAAGCTCGATATCCTTTCTACCACTTGAACTATTCTATTGTTCAAGCTTTCAAAAGTTTGATTTGTTGTATTTTTCACTTCCAGATTTATTTGTTTGGTTTTATTGAGGATTTCCATCTCCTTATAGAGTTACATTTTTATATCCTGGTTAGACCTCTGCATTTTATTTACTTGTATCCTTTCTGAATTCAGTATTTAAT
>PVHP010055653.1:0-10079 GCA_004024765.1 Zapus hudsonius
GATTTTTGAATCCAAGTTCATCAGGGATATGGGTCTGTAGTTTTATTTTCTTGTTACATCCTTGCTTGGTTTGGGAATTAGGGCGATGGTAGCTTGATAGAAGGAGTTTGGGAGCCTACCCTCTTTTTCTATGTCCCTGACAAGCTTCAAAAAGAGAGGTTTCAGTTTTGTGATGAATGTTTGGTAGAATTCAGCTGAGAAACCATCTGGACCTGAGCTTTTGCGTTTGGGGAGGTTCTTGATTATCGATTCAATCTCTGTGATTGTTATCAGATTGTTTAGGATCTTTATCTGCTCTGGTCTGAGCTTTGGAAGTTTGTATGTGTCCAGGAAATTATCCATTTCCTCCAGGTGCTCTAATTTTGTGGAGTAGGGGTTTTGGAAGTATGACCTGATGATTCTTCCAATCTCTTCAGGATCTGTTGTGATCTCACCCTTGTCATTTTTTTGTTGTTGTTAATTTCGGCTTTCTCAGTTTTCTGTTTGATTAAGTTGGCCAGGGGTTTGTCAATATTATTGATTTTTCAAAGAACCAACTTTTTGATTTGTCTATTTTTTCAATTTTTTTTGTTTCCAAGTCATTAATCTCAGCTCTGATCTTAATTATTTCCTTGTGTCTCGAGCTCCTAGGGTTGGATTTTTCCATCTGTTCTAATGACCTTAGGTGTGAGGATAGTTGGTTGATTTGAGACCTCTTTGTCTTTGTTATGAAGGCATTTAGAGCAATGAATTTTACCCTTAGAACTGCCTTCATTGTGTCCCACAAGTTCTGAAAAGTTGTGTCCTCATTATCATTTGTTTCTAGGAAGTTCTGGATTTCCTTTCTGATTACTTGTTTGACCCATTCATTGTTCAGGAGCAAGTTGTTCAGTTGCCAGTACCTGATGAAATTTTTGGATCCTGTACCGTTGTTAATTTCTACCTTTAATGCATTGTGGTCTGATATGATGCAGGGGATTACATTGATCTTTCTGAATTTGCTGAGGGATGATTTATGGCCAAGTATATTGTCAATTTTGGAAAAAGTTCCATGTGCTGCTGAGAAGAATGTGTAATTTGTGTCCTTGGGGTGGAATGTTCTGTAGATGTCTGTTATCCCTAGCTTGTCTATGGTGCTATTTAGCAACTTTATTTCCCTGCTTGTCTTTTGTTTGGACGCTCTGTCTAGTGATGACAGTGGAGTGTTAAAGTCTCCTACTATGATGGTGTTGACATCTATATCTGCTTAGCTTTTGAGTAATTTATGCCTAATGAACTGGTGGGCCCTTGGATTTGGTGCATACATATTTACTATAGTAATGTCTTCCTGTTGTATCATTCCCTTGACGAGTAGGAAGTGACCATCATAGTCCTTTTTTATTGCTGTTGGTTTAAAGTCTATTTTGTCAGATATTAGAGTAGCTACACCCGCTTTTTTATCCTTCCCACATGCCTGGATAATTGTTTTCCACCCGTTTACTCTCAGTAGGTTGTTGTCTTTAGCAACAAGGTGTGTTTCTTGAAGGCAACAGATGGAAGGGTCCATTTTCCTGATCCAACCTGCGATCCTGTGTCTTTTTATAGGAGAGTTGAGTCCATTTACATTCAAAGTTATAACTGTGAGGTTTGCTTTAAACCCTGTTATGTTGGAGAGAATATGGAGGTTGGTATCTGAGCTGTTTTGTTATCTCTTTGGTGATTCCTTGCTTGTTCTCTTTTCCTTTCCTTAGGTCGGATATTTATCTCATCTACGTGGGATATCTCGTGAAGCATCTTCTGAAGGTTTGGCTTTGTGTTCAAGTAAATGTAGAGCTGGTTAATTTCATGGAATACTTTCATTTCTCCATCTATTATGATGATTAACTTTGCTGAGTACAGTAGTCTAGGTTGGAATCCGTAATTCTTTAGGCCTACGATCGCTTTGTTCCAAGCTCTCCTGGCTTTTAAAGTTTCTCTGGAGAAGTCTGAGGTGATTCTGATGGGTTTTTCTTTATACGTGAGTTTCCTTTCTCACGTTGCTCTAAGGACTCTCTCTTTATCCTCAATACTAGGCATTGTAACTAAGATATGTCTTGGGGTCTTCCTCTTTTGGTCCAATTTGTTTGAGGTCCTTCGTATCGCTTTTAGATGTACAGGCCTATCTCTTGCCAAGTATGGAAAGTTTTCTTGCATAATTATGTTGAAAATATTTTCTATACCCCTAGTTTGGTTTTCTTCTCCTTCTGGGATCCCCATGATCCTGAGATTAAGTTTTTTTATGGTATCCCACATTTCCCTTGAGTCTTGTTCACTTGCTCTTTTGAATTTTGTCAAGTTTCTGACTTCTCGCAAATTCTCCTCTGTTTTGTCTTCCATGTCTGAGGTTCTGTTTTCCCCGTGGTTAATCCTGTTATTAAGAGATTCTAGGGACGTTCTTATTATTTCAAGAAGGTTTTTGTTTTCTGCTACTTCTATTTGGGTTGCTTCCATCATCCTGTTGAGATGTGTTTTCTTTTCAAGATTTGATTTAATTACTTCTTCCTGACAGTCATTCTTATATTTGCAGATGTCTTCAGTTAATTTGGAAAGCTGGTTTTTGATACCTTCAGTTTACAGGTTTGTCTTTAGTTCTGATATGTCTTTTCTGAAGTCCATTAGGTTCTCCTCAATTATATTAAGCCTGGTGGCAAATCTAATGAGCTGACTTTGAACTTTGTCAATATATTGGTCCGTCTTTGCTTGCATGACTGACATTAAGATTTCCTGAAGATCTCTACCAGTATGTGCAGGGTTTATTGTCTTGTCTTCCTGGGCCTGACTCTGCTCACTCTCTTTGGTGGCATCGTTGATGCCATTTGGCATGGTTTCCTCAGCTGGTGATATATTCTTGCGTTGAGGTCTGCCCATTTCGATTCCAGTTGAAGTGATTTGTGGGATGCCTTTGATCTGATTTCACTTTGCTAGTGTGTTCTGGGAGTACACTGGACTCCACAGGTAGGGTTGAGCACTTACTTGTTTAATCTGTGAGTATGTGTGCCCTCAGATCATTGGCTGGATTTTGATGGTGATACTGGGGGTACCCTGTTAGAGGAGGCTGTGGGGCTGTGGGGACTAAGTAGGCAGAAGGTGGGGTGCCAGGTACTATGTAGCCTGCTAAGGGGTGCGGGGCCCCTTAGGGGTAAGGTACGATGGGGTAGGGTGTCAGCTGCCTGTCACTGCCGCCCAAGGACTATTTTTCACATGGGGAAACCGTGGGAACCAGGTTGCGGGCAAACCACAGGAGCTGGAGGGCACGTGGGGAAACCACAGGACCCGGAGCTTGAGGATACCTCAGGGACCAGCGCTTTGGGATTACACTGAATCAGTGGGCTGGGGTACTATGGGGAGTTGGGGTTGGGGAAACTGCGGGGGTAGATAGGTGGGGAATCCACAGGGGTGAGTTCTCAAGCAAGCCTCAGGGTTCAGTGGGCAGTAAGTACCACAGAGGAAGGAAGAAAAACAAAAGGGAAGAGAAAAAAAAAGAGGGAAAAATAAAATAAAATAAAGGAGTAAACAAGAAAAAAGATTGGCAAAAACCTGAAGGGAGGGGCTGGGCAGATGTGCTGGAGATGTGGAGGCCAGGGGGAGGGTCTCTGTAAGAGCACAGGTCCCAGTCGGCAGGTCAAAACAAACAAACAAATAAAAAAAGTAAGCAAGGAAATGGATTAGCAAGGGCCTGGAGGGGTGGGGCAGATGTGCTGAAGATCTGGATCCTGGGGGGAGGGGCTACGTAAGAGCCCAGGTTCCAATTGGCAGGCCAAAAACAAGACAAAACAAAACAAACAAAAAAGAGTAAGCAAGGATATAGATTAGCAAGGGCCTGGAGTGGTGGGGCAGACAGACTGGGGACTTGAAGGCCCGGGGGGAGGGGCCACGTATGATCCCAGGTACCGTTCAGCAGGCCAAAAACAAAAACAAAAACAAAAATAAAAAATTAAGCAAGGAGGGTGCGGAGCAAGATGGCGGACGAGTAACAGCGTCGCCAGGACTCTCTTCGGAAAGGTTTGATCTCTTCAGCTGGGATCCAAACTTTGGTCATCATCCAGACCTGATTTCGGGCCCTCCCTCCCTCCCCAGCCCCTAGGCCAGAGCAGAAGTGGTTCTCCAGCTGCTCTCTGCTCCCCAGCAGAGCAGAGGACCGAGCCCTCCCCCACCTAGCTCCCGCCATTATCCCCTCGCCCAGTGGGTTCTGAGTGCCACTCATTGAGCCGCTTCCCCTCTTGGGAGCACCTGATCCTCATTCGTGCTTGTCTCCACAACGCCCCCCCCCCCACATACACAGGCATATGCGAGCCTTGGGCAGGCTAAGCTAGCTAGGTCCCGGTGCCAAAATTGAGGCAGATACCTGGGAAGCTGGAGAGGGGAGGAGTTGTCTCTCCACGGAGGTTTCTTTGCCTGCCTTCTTCCCGTCACGGCGGCGGGTTCCAGGTCCTTGGCGCCAATCGAGTGCCTTCCTCGTGGGAGCTCCCGGTCCTCAGACGTGGTCCTCTCCACCAGCTGAGAGGGGAGGATGTGTATCTCCAAGGAGGTTTCTTTGTCTAACTGGGATCCAGCCCCGAGTGGCGCCTGGGCCTGTCCCTGGGCAGCCCAGCCTCTCCTCAGCTTTGGGACCTCTGCAGGGTTCCCCAACTGCCCTAGGCTCTGCAGGGGAGCGTGCAGCTGGGCCCTCAGTCTCCTGCCTTCTTCCACTCACGGCGCCGGGTTCCTGGTCCTTGGCGCCAATCGATTGGCTTCCCCGTGAGAGCCCCCGGTCTTTAGACGTAGTCCTCTCCACCAGCTGAGACGGGAGGAGGTGTCTCTCCGTGGAGGTTTCTTTGTCTAACTGGGATCCAGCTTGTGTGATGGCTGGGCCTGTCTGTTGGACGCCCAGACTCTCCTCAGGTTTGGGACCTCTGTGGGGTTACCCGATTGCCCTCAGCTCTACAGGGGAGAGCGCAGCTGGACCCTCAGTTTCCCGCCTTCGTCCCCTCACGGCGTGTTCCGGTGCTTGGTGCCAATTGAGTGGCTTCCACCACGGAAGCAACCGGTCCTCAGACTTAAACCTATCCACGACACCCCCACATATACACAGGCAGACGCGAGCCCTAGCTTGGTTCCAGGGCCAATCAGTAGGCAGATACCTGGGGCCCTGGCAGAGGCCAGTTCATCAGACGGGTACATCCCAGGAGGGCACAGGCGCTCTCCGTGAGTACCAGGGATCACACACTACTTCCATTAAGTAAAGTGGGCTGAATAGCACTCCTCAGGTCACCTGAGTCCCATTTCGCTATCTGGGAATGGGCAGAAACCAATGGAAAAACGTATCTTCCCAACCCAGGGCACCTAGTCCTATTATGGAACATGAAATTGACAAGGAAGTGGAAGGAGCCCATACACAATTGCAGAGAGAGAAGAATATGACTCCCGACCACAATAGCAATCCAAATATGATGCAGTTAAGGGCTGATATGAAAATTATGAGAAAAGACATGAATGAGATGAAGCATTCGTACCAAAGCATAGACTCCAGACTAAGTTTGATGGAGAGAAATATAAACGAATTCAGAAATACATTAAGTGAATTAAAGATTAATCAACTAAGAGAAGAGCTGGACAATCAATTAATTAAATTTGATGAGGACTTAAGAAAACTTAAAAATGATTATCAGGAATGGCAAGCAAAAAAAAAATAGATTAGAAATTGGATCTCACCAAAGAATTGGAGACTATAAACAAAATCATAGCAGAAACCAATAATGAAAATGAAATATTAAAAACTTCCCTTGAAGCATTCAGTCCCAGGGTTGATAATCTGGAGGAAAGACTTTCAGAACTAGAAGACAAATCAGAAGGAATTAATAAGGATGTCATAGGTTTCAATAAATTCAAGAAATCAAGTGAGCACAATTTGAGGGATCTATGGGATACAATAAAGAGGACCAATATTAGAATCATGGGGATCCCAGAAAGAGACGAAGGCCAGACTAAGGGCATAGGAAATATCTTCAACAGAATTATTCAATAAAACGTTCCCTATGTAACAAGAGAAAGTCCACTCAACATTCAAGGGGACCAGAGGACACCAAACAGATTTGACATGAAGAGAAATTCTCCAAGACACATTTTAATTAAGATGCCTAACATAGAAAGCAAAGAGAAAATACTCAAAGCTGCTAGAGGAAAGTAGACAGTAACTTACAGGGGAAAAGCCATCAGACTTACCTCAGACTTCTCATTAGAAACCATGAAAGCCAGAAATGCTTGGAATGATGCTTTTCAGGGCCTAAAGAAGTATTGCTTTCAACCTAGACTATTGTATCCAGCAAAGTTATCCCTCCTGATAGAGGGAGAAGTGAAAGTGTTCCATGAAGTAAAACAGATCTATGACTATTTCAAAACAAAGCCACAATTTCAGAAGATACTACAAGAGATATCCCATACAGAAGAAATAAGAAATCTTCCTCAGAAGAGTACCAGAGATCAGACACGACAATCTCAGTCAGTGTGCTAATAACAGCAGCACAGAAAAAACCCTCATTATCCTATCATCATGGCAGGGCTCAAAGCAAACTTCACAGTTATATCACTGAATATAAATGGATTTAACACCCCTATAAAAAGACACAGATTTGCAGGGAGGATCAGAAAAATCGAACCTTCCATCTGCTATCTTCAGGAAACGCACTTTACTTCTAAAGACAGCAACCTTCTTATAGTAAATGGATGGAAAACAGTTTAACAGGCATATGAAAGTAAAAAGAAAGCAGGTTTGGCTACACTAATCTCTGACAAAATAGACTTTACAACAAATCAATTAAAAAGGATAATGATGGTCACTTTTTACTCATCAAAGGAATGATCCAGCAGGAAGATATCACCATCATTAACATATATGCACCAAATTCGGGTACAACACAGTTTGTAAAGAAAACCCTACGCAAAAATAAAGCAAAAATAGACTCCTATTCCATCATAGTAGGAGACTTCAACACACCTTTATCAGCTCTAGACAGATCAAACAAACAGAAGATCAGCAGGGATATAACAGAGCTTAATGACACCATTAACCAGCTGGGGATAACAGATATTTACAGACCGTTCTACCCCAAAGACACAGATTATACATTCTTCTCAGCAGCACATGGGACTTTTTATAAAATTGATCACATCATATGTCACAAATCTTCCCTAAACAAATTCAGGAAGATCGAGTTAGTTCCTTGCATCATATCAGACCACAGTGCATTAAAGGTAGAAGTTAACAATAGAACAAGATCCAGAAAATACACAAAGTATTGGCGCCTGAATAATGCGCTCCTAAAAAATGAATGTGTCATCCAAGAAATAAAACAGGAAATTCAGAATTTCCTAGTATTAAATGATGACGATAATGCATCATATCAGAACTTATGGGACACAATGAAGGCAGACCTGAGGGGAAAATTCATCGCGCTATATGCCTTCATATCAAAGACAGAGAGGTCTCACATCAATAGTCTAAACACCCACTTAAAAGCATTGGAACAGACGGAAAAAGCTAACCCGAGGAGCTCAACACGAAAGGAAATAATTAAAATCAGGGCTGAGATTAATTAAATGGTAATAAAGAAAACAATTTAAAAAAATGATAAATCAAAGAGTTGGTTCTTTGAAAAAGTTAATAAGATTGACAAACCTCTGACCAACCTAATCAAACAAAGAAATGAGAAAGCCCAAATCAACAAAATTAGAAAGGACATTGGTGAGATCACAGCAGATCCCAAAGTCATTGGGAGAATCATCAGGTCATACTTCCAAAACCTCTACTCCACAAAATTAGAGAATCTGGAAGATATGAACAGGTTTTTTGGACACCTACCAACTGCCAAAGCTTAACCCAGAGCAGATAAAAGCATTAAATAGACCTATCACACCCACAGAGATTGAAGATGTAATAAAAAAACCTTCCCAAAAGGAAAAGCCCAGGACCAGATGGTTTCTCAGCTGAATTCTACCAAGCCTTCAGCACAGAGCTGAAACCACTATTTCTGAAGCTTGTTAGAAGCATAGAAAAAGAAGGAAGGCTTCCAAACATCTTCTATGAAGCTTCCATTGCCCTAATCCCCAAACCAGGCAAGAAAAGAGAACTATAGACCCATATCTCTGATGAACTTAGATGTAAAAATCATGAACAAAGTCCTAGCAAACCGGATACAACACTACATTAAAAATATTATCCACCCTGACCAAGTTGGCTTTATCCCAGAGATGCAGGGATGGTTCAACATACGCAAGTCGATAAACGTGATACACCACATTAATCGGCTCAAACACAAAAACCACATGGTTATCTCGATTGATGCGGAGAAGGCTTTTGAAAAAATTCAACAACTCTTCATGTTCAAAGTCTTGAAAGAATAGGCATAGATGGCCTATTTCTCAATTTAATAAAGTCAATTTACAAATCTTCTAAAGCACAGATCATTCTCAATGGGGAACGACTCACGGAGTTCCCACTCAATTCAGGAACAATACAAGGCTGCCCACTCTCACCACTGCTCTTTAACATAGTGCTTGAAGTTCTAGCCCAAGCCATAAGACAAGAGAAGGACATAAAAGGAATACAAATTGGAAAGGAAGAAATTAAACTATACCTCTTTGCAGATGACATGATCCTTTATATATCAGACCCAAAGAATAGTAACAATAACCTCTTGAAGGTAATTAATGCCTTCAGCAATGTGGCAGGATACAAAATTAACACACAAAAATCAGTAGCCTTTCTATACGCAGAAGGCAAGCAGACAGAAAAAGACATCAGAGAGACTGTCCCATTTTCTGTAGTCTCTAAGAAAATCAAATACCTTGGAATATCACTAACCAAGGATTTAAAGGACTTATAAAAGGAAAATATTGAAACACTTAAGAAGGAAATAGAGGAGGATGTGAGAAGATGGAAAGATATTGCATGCTCAAAGATAGGGAGAATCAATATAGTAAAAATGGCAATCCTGCCAAAAGTGATTTACAGATTCAGTGCTATTCTGATAAAAATCCCAACCTCTTTCTTCACAGACATAGAAAAAAATAATCTCTAAATTTATTTGGAAAGGCAAAAGACCCCAGATAGCCAAAACCATTCTAGGTAACAAATCCTACTCAGGAGGTATCATCATATCTGACTTCAAAAATACTACAAAGCCATGGTAATGAAAAAAGCATGGTACTGGCATAAAAATAGAAAGACAGATCAATGGAACAGAATTGAAGACACAGCTTTAAATGGAAGTAACTTCAGTTATCTGGCCTTTGACAAGGGGGCCAACAATGTACGCTGGGCCAAAGATACCATCTTCAACAAATAGTGATGGAGGAATTGGATAAACACGTTTAAAAAAAAATGAAATTAGACCCACTCCTTTCATCATGCACAAAAATCAACTCCAAATGGATCAGAGATCTTAATATAAACCCGGTAACCCTGAACTCTCTGGAAGAAAAATAGGAGGAACTCTGCATGAAATAGGAGTGGGAAAAAATTTCCTGAGGAAATCTCCAGCAGCCCAGGAAATACGACAAACACTTAACCAATGGGACCTGTTCTTGCTCAGAAGCTTCTGTCCAGACAAAAAAAACACACTCAGAGCCAATAGACTCCCTTCAAATTGGGAAATGGTTTTTGCCAGCCACAATACTGACAGAGGCCTAATTTCCAGAATCTACAGAGAACTCAAAAAAATTATTAACAAAAACCCAAAATGCCCCCTCACAAAATGGGATACTGATCTCAACAGAGAATTCACGGAGGAGGAAACACAAATGGCCTTGACTCATTTAAGAAAGTGCTCAGCATCCTTAAGCATCAAGGAAATGCAAATCAAAACCACAATGAGATACCATCTTACCCCTGTCAGAATGGCAATCATAAAGAAAACCAACAACAATCGTTGCTGGCGAGGATGTGGGGAAAAAGGAACCCTCATTCACTGCTGGTGGGATTGCAAACTTGTTCAACCGTTATGGAAAGCAGTTTGGAGACTTCTAGACAGAATGGACATAGAACTACCGATGGACCCAGCTATCCCTCTACTAGGCATCTACCCGCAAGACGCCACATCTCGATG
>PVHP010055654.1:0-10076 GCA_004024765.1 Zapus hudsonius
AAAGTGGAACATAGGGTGATCTGCTCCGTTGCTCTTCCACCTGGTCTTTATATATTTACAAGACAGAGGGACAGAGGGACAGAGAAAGCATTGGGCCCACCAGGGTCTCTGGCCACTGCAGACGGACTCCAGTCACTGTGCCACTTTGTGTGTCTGGCTTTACATGGGGACTGGAGAATGGAACCAAGGTCGGCAGGCTGTGTAAGCAACTTCCTTTAACCACTGAGGCATTTCCCCAGGTCTATTTTTTAACTGTTTATGCAGCTTTCAGGACTATCATGTCCGCTCCCCTGAAGGACTGGGGTTACATCACACCCAGCTGTTTTACGTGGGTCTGGAGATTTGAACTTGGGCAGTCTTCGGTCATCTCAGCCTCCATTCGTGGGCAGGATGCACACCTGACCGCTGATCCATGTCTCCAGCCCTGGTAGGGTGTTGTACCCCAGCAATGAGAAGGTCTCTGCGACACACAGTGAATACCTGCTGAGCCATCTCCCCAGCCCCCACGCTGTCCCTTCCTTCCCTCTGCTTAGACAGAGGGGACAGCTAGGAAGTGTGCTTGCTGCTCTTACGAATCAGCTGGCCGGCTGGGGGCCTTTGGCTCTTCCGGGATGGATGGGTGAGGACTTGGGTAAACTTCTCTGTCCCTGGGCATTTGACCGCAGTGAGTGGTGGCAGATGGCGCCCTCTAGTGTTCAGCTTTCTTGTAGCCTGGGGTAGCCGAACTCCGTTTTTGTGAAGGCCTAGCAAGTGGGGACCTTGGTAGCAGCTGGCATTGATGCTTCTGAGTGGGATTCTTCAGCCTTTGGCCCCAGCCAGTGTGGCAGTTCCTGGCCGGTGTGTCTGAGACCCTCGGGCCTACAGGCTTGATCTCCTCTCTGGCTCTTACAGGCTCCTGTCCATCCTTCAGCCTCAGCTCTCTGTCCTGTCTGGCTTTCTCTCTGCTCAGGCTGCCCACACTGCTGACAGGAGACCATAGACCCTTTGATTGGACCGAATGTGGTAACTCCACATTAGGAGAGGCAGGGAGGAGGGTGTTCCCCAGCGCATGCCCCAGCCTGCTTGTCTAGTTACAGTAGGCACGTTTGGACCAATCACAGTAACCCTGGCTCTCGCTCTAGCCCAGGCTGACCTGGAATTCACTATGTAGTCTCAGGTTGGCCTCGAACTCATGACGAGCCTCCTAACTCTGCCTCCCAAGTGCTATGATTAAAGGCATGAGCCACCACACCTAGTTTAATTTTTGGTTTTGAGACAGAATCTCACATATTCTAGGCTAGCCTTGGAATCACTATGTGGCCAAGACTAGCCTTGAACTTCTGATCCTCCCAAATGCTAGGATTAGAGAAGTGTGCCATCACAGTAAGTTTATGAGGTACCGGCTATGGAGCCCAAGGCTCATGCCTGCCAGGCACAGCCCATGGCAAGAAAGTGCTTTTAGTTCTCTGTGAGACAGGCTGGTAATACGAAGGACTCAACACAGCGTCCTTCACAAGTTGGTGCTCAATAAGTGTGAGCCGCTGTCCTTGGAGTTACAGGACTTGTCACCGGCCAGCTTACGGTTGTGGGCGCATCAGAGACCCTTTGTGTGCACATATGTGACCTATTCCCACAGCCGCTTCTCTGCTTGGGCCAAGTCCAGCTGGGGTCAGGTGTGTCAGGGCCTTAGGCACCCAGCGTAGCAGGGTGACATGTGTTTAAACAGTGCATTGGTGTATGGAAGGGAAAAGCCTTCCAAGCCCCGGTACTCCTGGCATGTGCCACTCCGCCCGGCTTGGGAAGATGTTCTTAGCTCATGCGGCTCTTCTCTTGGCCCCTAAATCCTGTGAGCAAAACCCCTCTAGATAAGAAAGGGCCCTTGGAGTCCTCCTTGAGAGGAACACCCAGAGCAGCCCTTCTCCCCTCAGGCTTCTCGCTCTGTCACCCCAGCAACCAGCTACCCCTTATCAAGCTCCAGCCGATTCCTGAAGGGCCCACCTATTTTTCAGTTTGTGGTCAGACTATTGGTTTTTTTTTTAATTGTCGGAAGGGAAATGAACAGCTCTCGTTCTGCAAAAGGGAGATAAAGCTCCAATCCACCAGAGCGATGTCTGTTGGAAAGAAATCTCTTTCAACTAGTGGGCGGTTTTCCAGCATGGCTCCGGTGACAGCAAACGAGGGTTAGTGCGTGCAGTAACAGATTTGGAGGGAGGCCCCATCAAGGCCTGTGCAGCCTGGCACAACATCTGGGATGGCATTCCTCTAGGAGGGGACCAGGAGGCTCAGAGCCCTGCCCCTCCCCCTGCCCAGGCACAGGCATCGCACACCTTCTGTTGCTTTTTAAAATATAGCTTGAACCTCCCTGACATTCGTCCCCCAGCTTCCTGACATCTGGAAACTGTCCTGTCTTCTCTGCAGGAACTCCTGCTCTCTGGTCCTGATAGATGGGCTGGGGATGTAGCTCAGTTGATAGAATCCTTGCCTACCATGCCTGAAGCCCTGGGCTTTGATCCTCAGCACCACATAAACCAGGTGTAGTGGTAGATACCTGTAATCCCAGTTCTTGGGAGGTAGAGGCAGGAGGATCAGGAGTTCAAGGGCATCTTTGGCTATGAGTTTGAGACTATCTAGCCTGGGCTACATGAGACCGTGTTTAAAAAAAGAAAGATAAAGAAAAAGACCAGTGGCTCACACCTTTAGTCCCATCACTTGGGAAGTAGAGGCAGGAGGATCGCTGTGAGTTCGAGGCCAGCCTGAGACTACATAGTGAATTTACAGGTCAGCCTGGGCTAGAGTGAGATCCTACCTCAAAAAAAAAAAAAAAGAGGAAAAGAAAGAAAAGGAAAAGAAAGAGGGGCTGAAGAGATGGCTCAGTGGTTAAAGTCAAAGCCTGATTTCCCAGGTTTGATTTCCTGGTACCCATATGTCAGAGTTTGATCCAGGTGTCCCCACAAACAAATGAATGTGTTCTGATTGATCCTCAGCTGATGGCAGTTTGGTTTTACAACCTTGCTGGAGCTGTGTTGTTGGGGCGGGCTTATGGGGTTATAAGCCAGCTTCCCCTTGCCAGAGTTTGGCACACCTTCCTGCCGCTGTTTGCAGTGCTATGGCGGAGGTGATGTCCACCCCTCTGCTCATGCCATCGTTTTCCTTGCCAGAATGGAGTCTCCCCTCGAGTCCGTAAGCCTAATAAACCCATTCCTCCACAAGCTGCTTTTGTTTGGGTTCTTTCTTTTTTTTTCTTTTTTGCTAGTTTCTTTTTTTTTAAACAAAGTTAATGCTTTTTTAAATATTTTATTTATTTGAGAGAGAGAGAGAGAGGAGAATGGGCACACCGGGCCTCCAGGTTCTGCAAATGAACTGCATCTGTCTTTATATGGGCACTGGGGAATCGAACTCTGGTCCTTCTGCATTGCAGGCAAATGCCTTAACCGCTAAGCAATCTCTTCAGCCCTTGTTTGGGTTCTTTCTGCACAGCAACTAGAAAGCTGACAGAAACAGATTTGGTACCAGGATGTGGGGTCTGTTGCTTGGGTTCTACATCGTGAGTTCAAGGCCACCCTGAGACTACAGAGTGAATTCCAGGTCAGCCTGGGCTAGAGAGAGCCCTTATCTCAAAGCCCCCCCACACACACCAAAAGACAAGTAGGGTGGAGCTGGCTCAGTGGATAAGAGCACTCGCTAATATAACTTATGCTACCTGCCCCCTTTGAGTCCTCCTGGAGCTCAGCCCCGCACTCCCCCCCCCAAAAAAAGCCAAAAGTTTTGCACTGCACTTCCTGAGACCCAGAGAGGACAGAACCAATGGTACAGGACAGCGTTGTCCCAAGAGCAGACACTCTGGGCCTGGGTGGCAGGAATGGGAGCTGGTGGGTGGCTCAGAGTCCTGATGTGGTCCCTTGGTGACAGGATGGGAGACAGACGGGAGTTGCCTATGTAAAGGGGAGGGGTCAGGTTGTTTCCCAAGAAGCAAATGCTGAGGCAGACAGAATTCCCATCACAAGCCGGGCGTGGTGGCACACGCCTTCAACCCCCAGCACTTGGGAGGCAGAGGATGTGAGTTCAAGGCCAGTTTGAGACTCCAGTGAATCCAGGTGGGTCTGGGTTAGAGCAAAACCCTACCTCGAAAAACAAACAATCAAAGAATTCCCTTGACAAGACTTGTGGAGAAGTGAGTCAGCAGAAACTGGCCGGTGTTGGACGCTGTCTCTAGGAGCACAAACGGTGGCTTGGGAGAGTGCTCCCGAGGGAAGGAGGCTGCTGCTGGGGGGCTGCTGGTGATGTCAGAAATGCCAGTGTGAGGTGAGAGTGCTCCCCAACACCTCCCCAGGAGTACCTGGGTGCACTCTGCTCCCCCACAGTGCCTGGGAGCACCCTCCAGTCTTGGAGGAGCATATTTCCCCGGGGGAAAATGTACCCCAGAAGTTCTCTCTCTTAGTGGCCAAGAGTGTTCCCCAAGAATCCCTGGTTGTACTTCTGCAAAGTGCTCCCCATAAGTACTGGCATGTGCTAGCTGAGAATGCCCTCCAGCAGTGCCAGGATGTGGTCCCTGAAGGTGCCCCTTGGTAAGCCTAGTACCCAAGAACCCTCTCCAGTAGTATCAGAGTGCACTTCCATCATGTGCCCCGCTGGTACTCGAGTGCTCCCCAGTGTTCCCCAACAGCACCAACTAGCCCGTTAGTGCCCCTGAGGGTGGTCCTCAGCAGTGCCATGTGTACCCCTCAAGTGTGGTCTCTGGGAGCACTGACCCAGGCACTCTGCATCAGTACTCCCTGGGGGTGCTCCCCACGAGGAGGCTGGAGCAGCTTCCACCTTTGGGGTCACACTCACTATCAGCCATCCTCCTGCCTCCACTCCCAGGCCTGCAGGGTAAAACCAGAACGGGGACATCCTGCCAGTGAGTGTCATTACCCTCTCGGACTGGGTTAGCAGTGAACCTCAGAAAGCCCCAAACAGCCCCTGCTGCTGAAGGGGTCCGTGCAGGCCTCGCCCCAGCCCGGCCATATTGCTCCCTCACTGAATGGACTTAAGCAGTTTCCTGAACCTCTCTGAGATGCACTTAGGTGCCCTGATTGGAGCACACGAGGTGGCTACCCCCAGGCACTTGCAGGTACTAGTAGGGAGTACTCTCCTTAGACCTCAGTTTCCCCTCTGGGAAAGGAGCCCACTAGGGTGGCAAAGAAGGAACTGGAGCCCAGTATGCAGCAGGTGCCAAGCATGCAGTGTGTGCCCCACATGTAGTTGGCACCGAGACACAGGATACAGTAGATACTGCACACGGTAGGAGCCCAGCACATAGTAGGCACTCCGCAAGTCATGAGTGTTCCTCCCTCAGTAGGAGCCCCGTTCCAGCGAGGAGGGCCTCTCGCTGCCGAGTGTGGGGCCATGAGGAGGTCAGCTGATCCGGCTGAGTGGATCTGAAGAGAGCGATGCTAATCCTCACGAGATAGATGGTCCTGTGACTTAAGAAGATTGCCGAACTCCATCTCAGATTAGAGTTGAGCAGGTGGGCGAAGGTGGGGCCCCAGGAGAGCTCGGGGAGCGTGGGCAACAAGGCACCACAGAACTAGTCCATTGTTACAGCCAAAAACTCCCGGCCTGTTGGACTTGACAAGAGGGGGGTCCTTACCCTGTGAGGTCACTTCAAGGGCGTCTCAGAGCCACCATGGAAAACAGGCTGTGTGTGCGTCATCGTTTCAGATCTGATGATACTGCTTATCTCATCCCTACTGCAGCCTCTGTTTGCCCCATGGGGTTCCTTTATCTCCTCCTCGGAAACATGAAAATATCAGATCCATTTCATGAGAGCTAGGCAAGCCTCTCCGCTGCTCCTCGGTGGGGGATTTTAGGAAGGCGCTCTACCAATAGGCAAACCTCTATCACTGAGCCACACTCCCGGACCTTACTTAACCTTTAAAAAATGTAGTTCGGAGTTTTCCATCTTGGGGCTGGCCTGCTGGTTGCAGGCACTTGCTTGCAAAGCTTGCCAGCCTGGGTTCAGTTTGCCAGTACCACCTAAAGCTAGATGCTCAGTGGTGCATGCATCCGAAGTTCATTTGTAGCAGCAAGAGGCCCTGGAGTCCCCTTTCTCTCTCTTTCTAATAAATAAAAATAGTGGTGGCACACACCTTTAATCCCAGCACTCAGGAGGCAGAGGAGAGATAGGAGGAGAGGATCACCCTGAGTTCAAGGCCAGTCTGAAACTACATAGTGTATTCCAGGAGGTCAACAACCTGGGCTAGAGGAAGACCTTACCTCAACAAACAGACAAACAAACCCCAACTTTCTTTGGGGTTGGAGAGATTGGAGAGATGGCTGTGGTTAAAGGCTCTTGCTTGCAAAACCTGATGGCCTGGATTTGATTCCCCAGCACCCACACAAAGCCAGATGTACAAAGTAGCACATGTATCTGAAATTCATTTCATTTGCAGTGACAAAAAAATCCTTGTGTGTGTGTTTCTTTCTCTGATTACAAATAAGTAGTAAATAAACTATTTTAAAAACCTCTTTCTTTTAATACTGGAATAGCAGGTGCAATGGAATAGTAGTCCATCCTGTATAAAGACCACAGTTTTTGTTTGTTTCTTTTTATTTGAGATGTAACACAGGCTGACCTCAAACTCAATATGTATCCAAGAATAATGACCTTGAACTCCTGATCCTCCTGCCTTTGTCTCCCAAGTGCTGGGTTTACTGCGTGTACTACCATGCCCCACCTCGGAGGGTCTTAGTCTTGTGCAGTGGAGAAAGAATTCCTCTTAAATTACACCCCACCCCCACCCAATACACACACATATTTCTGGTTCCAGGTGCTTGGAAGACCTGTTTCAATACTCCAAACCTTTGTCTTAAGATGTGGCCAAGAACTTCCAAAGCCCACAGAGCAGATGCCAGCCCACTTCTGGGCAAGGAATATTCTAGAAGAAAACTCAGCAGAGCATGTGGGGTGGAGCCTGTTTGTGCACTACCAGGAGTCTGTATGAGTGATGGGGGAGACCCACCCCTTGTGGGATGTTTTTATTCAGGGTTTCTGTGTGTTACATTGTCACAGACCTGTATCCACTCGCCCTAGGGCACAGAGCCTGAAGACAGGTCCCTTGGTCAGGACAGTGGCAGGCTCGGGACCTCCCAACCTCATGTAGATCTGACTCTGGTTCTGCCTACAGCAGTCTGAGGCTGAGGGATGCTGGGGGTCTGTCAGCAGAGCAGGCTCCCAGGACCAAGTACAGTGGTGTCCGTGCCAGGCAGACACCAAGCCCCACCTCCCCACCCCCCCACCCCAAGTGTCCTCGGCTGCCTCTGCCAGAGGGCTCAGGCTTCAGTTGTGTGATGCATGCAGCCTCGTCAGAGTTCAGGTTGGGGCCTGGTTTGTACTTGGATGGGGAGGAGAGAGAGACAGAGAGAGAGAGAGAGAGGCACTGACAGAGCCAGGGATAGAGACAGAAACAGAGATAATAAAGATAAAAACACAGAGAAAGAAACAGAGTGACAGAGAGCAGTAGAAACAGAAAAAGACACACAGATAGAGAGACAGACAAGGCAGAGACAGAGTGAAACAGAATAAAACATTAAAAGACAGAGAGAGAGAAAAAAAAAAAAACAGAGCTAGAGCCAGACAGAGAGACATGGCTTTGGAAAGGCAGAAAGAAAAGAAGGGCAAAGAAACGAGGGGCTGGGGAGATGTCTCAGTGGTTAAAGGTGCTTCCTTGCAAACCCGCTGGCCAGGGTTCCATTCCCAGACATCTACATAAAGCCGGGCACAAAAAGTGGTACTGTCTAGTGTTTTTGTTTGTTTGTTTGCAGCAGCAAGAGACTTTTGGTGCACACAGACACACACATAATTTTTTAACTTTTTATTGACAGCTTCCATAATTTTAGACAATAAACCATAATAATTCCCTTCCCATCCTAGCTTTCCCCCTCTCACATCCACCCTCCATCCTATCCCCTCCCCCTATCAATTAGTCTATTTTGTTTTGATGTCATCATCTTTTCCTCCTTTAGTAGTTTTCAGTAAATGTCCCCCCAATAGAATTTATTATAATTGTGAATTGTCTTCAGCCTTCTGGCTGGAGGAAGTGTTACTTTGGCCTGGCCTCCTGGGGTCTAGCCCTGAGGTATTTCAAATTGGATACAAAATACTAGGGATACATATGCAAAAGAAAAGCCAGAAACCCAGTCTGGCTGTCCTGCATTTTTGTGAGTTACAATGTGCTTACTTGCTTGAGGTGCTGGTGGTGGGTTTCTCTCTCTGCTTGCTTCTGTGAAAGGGAGCCAGCTTTTTTCCTTAACTTCCCCTGGATTTATTAGTTCAATAAATACTTTCCTCTCCAAAATTGTGCCTGGTTTGGAGATTCATCCCAGCAGCGTGTGGCTGACTATGACACCTCCCATTATGAAGGTCTTGTGGGAAGTGTCAGGCACTGCGAAGTCATGAATATCAAGGCCATTTTGTGTCTGGAAGTTTGCATTGTAAGCAGTCCTACCCTTCCTTTAGCTCTTACAATCTTTCCTCCACCTCTTCCACAATAGACCCTGATCCTCGGGAAGTGTGATGGAGATGTCCCAGCGCTGAACACTCCACTGTAACTTCTTCTCAGCACTGTGGTATCTTTTGAGTCATCCCAGTGGTCACTGCCATCTGAAAAAGAGAAGCTTCTCTAGACAAGAGAGGAGCATAATTACATGGGTACGAACACTTAAAAAAGTGCTTTTAAGGCAGTTTGGTGGGCATAATATATGCATTTAGCTAGACAACAGCAGGCATTACTCCCCTAGGACTCATGACTTCCCCTGCCATAAGCTTTTGGCTAGGCCTTCAGTACCAGGCATATATTCCCACCCGTGGAGCAGGCCTCCAGTCCAATTAGAGAGCAGTTGGTTTCCCCCACAATAGATGTGCCACTGTTGCACCAGTTGGCACATTTGGCCTGACTGGCCAATCTTAAGGCTTGCAATGTCCATTGCTGTTCACCACCGTTGATGACTTCTCTCTCCCATAGGACTGTCAGCTGGTTAACAGGGAGGATGTTTCCAGATCAGCTCTAGCTTAATTTTCCAGTGACCTGCACCCAAGCCTGTGGGGTCTTTAGCAATAGGATCTTACCATCCCATTCTGGTGGGCAACCAAGAGCTTTGGCAATGGGCCTATAATGTTTTGAGGGACTTGGGGGACCTGCTTGGCCAACAACTCACTGGAAGGTATCCTGTCCCTGGCACCAACATTTTTCTAGTAACAATCTGTGGCTTCTGGGTGTGCCATTATCCAACTTAAACACACACAAATATATGTATTTATTATATTATATATACATAATATATAATATAAAATATATACATATATTTTAATATAATAAAAATAATGTATATAAATATATAATATATAAATTTATATATATAATAAAATATATTGCCCGGGTGTGGTGGCGCATGCCTTTAATCCCAGCACTCAGGAAGCAAACGTAGGAGGATCCCTGTGAGTTCGAGGCCACCCTGAGACTACATAGTGAATTCCAGGTCAGCCTGGGCTAGAGCAAGACCGACCCTACCTGGAAAAACCAAAAAAAAATTATATAATAAAATATATATTCATTTTATATATATATAATATACATATAATTTTTAAAAAAGAGAGGGCTGGAGAGATGCTTCAGCAATTAAGGCACTTGCCTGCAAAGCCTAATGACCTGGATTCAATTCCCCAGTATCCATGTAAAGTCAGATGCACAATGTAGCAAATGCATCTGCAGTTTGTTTTCTAGGGGCTCTGGTGCACCCATTCATTCTCTCTCTCCTTGCAAATAAGTAAAAAGAAGTGAGATGAACAGATTGGCTGTACTGTGGCTCAGAGGTACGGCACTTGCCTAGAATCCCCAGTGAGGGCTGGGGTGTGGCTCAGTGGTAGAGCTCCTGCCTAGAATCCCCCAGTGAGGGGTTGGGGGTGTGGCTCAGTGGTAGAGCTCCTGCCTAGAATCCCCAGTGAGGGCTGGGGTGTGGCTCAGTGGTAGAGCTCCTGCCTAGAATCCCCCAGTGAGGGGTTGGGGGTGTGGATCAGTGGTAGAGCTCCTGCCTAGAATCCCCAGTGAGGGGCTGGGGTG
>PVHP010055655.1:0-10078 GCA_004024765.1 Zapus hudsonius
TCCTTTCCTGTATCTGTATGCCTCTTGATTGGTTACTTCCTTGGAGCCACATCCCAGGGCCAGCCCACATTCCAGGACAGCCATATGCTTCCTTATATGGTGTCTTTTTTTTTTTTTTTTACTTCCTGGTCTTTGTGATCAGACATTCTTTAGGGAGGGGGAAGTAAGTCTAAAAATGGAGTCTGCTTTATAAAATGGATTCTTCAGTTAAGGCATTTGCCTGCAAAGCAGAAGGGCCCAAGTTCCATTCCCCAGATGCCCAAGGTGGAGCATGTGCCTGGAGTTCCTTTGCAGTGGCTGGAGGCCCTGATGTGCTCATTCTCTCTCTCTGTCTGCCTCTTTCTCTCACACTCTCAAATAAATAGATAAAATTGGGTTTTTGGCCTGGTCTTAAATATTGATATTAAAAGCATAAGCATATAGAAAAAGCATTTGACAGGGGCTGGAGAGATGGCTCAGCAGTTAAGGCACTTGCCTCCAGTGCCTAAGGCCCTGGGTTCAATTCCCCAGGACCCACATAAGCCAGACCCACACGGTGGTGGCCCTGGTGCTCTCTCCCCCTTGTCTCTATCTCTGTATTTCTCTGCTTGAAAATGAATAAATTAAATATATATAAAAAAGAAAAAGTATTTGACAGTATTAAAGGTATATCATTAAAATTATTAACTTATAAAAAGCCAGATCACTATGAAAAATTTTATTTTCTAACAAAATAAATTCCAAGACAAGTATACTTGTTTTAAAGGCAAGAAGTTGAAGAGATAAAAATTACTAAGTGCCGCTGTAAAACTGCTGAGAAGACACATCAAAAAGAACAGTGCAATGAATTAGTTGCAGAGAGAGAACACGTTGAAATACGCATTAGAACCATAGAAAGGGAATTAGAGAATGCAAGAAATGAACTGAAACAGGTAAATTAATTAGAAATTAAAAATTCACATTTTATATTTATTTTTAAAAACGATTATTTGCGCACACGTGTGTGTGTGTGTGTGTGTGTCTGTGTGTGTGTGTGTGTGTGTGTGTGTGTGTGTGTGTGTGTGTGTGTGTGTCTGTGTGCGGTGAAAGGCACTTGTTTGCAAAGTCTGCAGCCAAGGTTAGAGTCCCCAGCACCCACATAAAGCCACACCAAAGATTGCAGCGGCCAGAGTCCCTGGCATGCCTGCCTCCCTCACCCTCCACATACACACAAGCACACTCCAGAGTCTTTTGCAAGTGCAAATGAAGACCCACCTGGCTTTATGTGGGTAGCTGGGGAATTGAACCTGGGCCAACAGGCTTTGCAAGCAAATGCCCTTAACCACTGAACAATCTCCCTAGCCCCACATTTCATATTTATTTTGCCAATATTACTTATAATACCCTTTTAATACACTTTAGGTTCTATGCAATGATAGGAGTATGATGTATGAAATATGTCCTTTGTGGGTTTAATCATTGCCCAAATATCCTGTCTATTCTTGCCAAAATTCAAGACATGCACTTCATCTGTAGGCAATATAAGCTTATGGCATATCCATTGTTTATTCAGCCCATTGTTACTATTGTTGTATTTTCAAGGTAGGATCTCGCTGTAGCCCAGGCTGACCTGTATCTCACTATGTAGTTCCAGGCTGGTCTCAAGCTCACAGTGATTTCACCACGGTATCTTGCCTAATATTCAACTGCTTTTGCTCCTCCTGCAATTAAAATTGGAGTAACACGTGTTGAATAAAACATGTGTTACTTCAATATGCTGTCACTTTTGACAATTTTTCCAAATTTCTATTCTTCATTAGTAATTTCCCCTTGCAGAAGAGCAATAATTTGACAAAATATATTTCTAGGTTTTCAAGAATCAACACGAAGCCCAGAGGCTGATTTCTCATGAAGAAAAAGAAGAAATACCAAGACATCAATACTGCGATCTAGACCTAAAGAAGTTAAAATCCTTCATTGGAAAAATGAGCACTGAGGTATTTCACTTAGCAAGTTTCAAATATTGTTGTACATATGTATTTGTATATTTATTTATTTATTATATTATTTTTTATTTTTTTGGTTTTTCGAGGTAGGGTCTCACTCTAGTCCAGGCTGACCTGGAATTCACTATGTAGTCTCAGGGTGGCCTCGAACTCACGGCGATCCTCCTACCTCTGCCTCCGGAGTGCTGGGATTAAAGGCGTGCGCCACCACGCCCGGCTTGTATGTATTTATTTTAAAGATGAACACATACACTATTTCATGACCTGAACCAAAGAAAACAATTTATTGGAACTGATTTTTCCATGGTCTCAAACCCTTGCTTGATATAATGCATACATTTGCAGATTCAGGCAATTACTTCTAACCCTTTTGTTGACATGAAGGTTTCCTGTATTACATCCAACTACTTGGTAAAGAGATGGCTCAGTGGTTGAAGGCACTTGGAGACAAAGCCTGAGTTTGGTTCCCCAGTACCCACGTAAAGCCAGATGCAAAGTGACATAAGCATATGGAGTCCCTTTGAAGTGACAAGAGGCCCTGGGACACTATTCCCTTCTCCCTCTCTTTCTCTCTTCTTGCAAATAAATAAATTAACTATATATAGTGTTGTTGTTTTTGTTGGTTTCATTTTTGTGAAGTAGGGTCTCGTTCTAGCCTAGGGAGGACCTGGAATTCACTATGTAGTCTCAAGGCGGCCTCGAACTGACGGCCATCCTCCTACCTCTACCCCCAAAATTCAGGGACCATAAACACCAAACATACAACAGGATCTAGCAGGTTCCAAAGCCCTGCACACCATGAGCAATGGGATGGACTCAGGCCAAAAAATTACTAAAATCATTTTTATTTTTTAGGTGGAAGATATAAAGTTTGAACACTACAAACAGTATGTACATTTTATGAAGATTCTGGAAAACCACCTAGAAAAGTAAAATTTAAAGTAGCATTTAAAATAGCTTGAGTGTTTATAAAGTAATTAAGTACCATAATATTCAAATGATAACAATTATGATAAGTCCATCTATATAAAGCATGGACAGACTGCTTTAAGTTACTTGTGATGTAGTTTGTGGTTTGGGACACACCTCAGTGGAACATGTCCTTTGCATGCATGATGGGTTATCTCCCAGAGAATATTAAAAAGGAAATGCATATTTGTTATACTTAAACTGTATATATTCTCTACCAAATGCATCTAGGAAAATTATATAATTTCAGAATCATTTACTTTTGAAATATGTCCTAATTTGTGTAGTCACTATTTCAGATATTCAAAAATTGTATGGTACTTCATTCTAAACAAGTATCTATACATAGACACATATACATATGCACAGGTACACGACAATAAAGGAGGTGCCATAAAGGGGAGGGAGAGGTCTAACGGGAGAACAGAGGGGAACAAGAGACCAATGGGTCTCAGTTGGCATGGAAACAGGCAGAACTGTGTGGGAAGAGGAGGTGGTTGAGAGAGATGAGGCGGGGCAGGTGAGGGCAATCAGGAAGTTTCATTGGTCTGTGAGAATAACTATTGAGAAATATATCTCTCAGGATGAAACATGAGAGTGAAACTCTGAAAAATATAGTAAAAAAACACATCAAATTATGTGACGAAGTTGCAAGATGTATGGAAAATTTATCTGAAATATTGGTACAAGATACAAATTTGGTAAGTCAAACTCCGGAATTTCTGTCACACCAAAAGGAATTTTTTTCTCTCTTTAGTGGCATATGGAAATCTTTTAGAAAACCTATGAAAATATTTATTGGAATATTATTTGTTGTGTTTTTGTTGGTGCTGCATGATCCCAGCAGTCAAGCCATTTGGGCCGGTGGATGAATACAGTGGGTGCTGTGGGTAATGGTTAATTATACAGATTAGGAGACATTTCAGAACAAGGCTTTCATAGGTTTATGAATGTTTGTATATAAAATGAAATTATTCACAAGAAAACAACCAATGACCTTGTGGAAAATTCTACAATTATCAAAGAAACTACAACAAGGGGCTGGTCACCTTCCTAAAGGGTGAAGGTCTGCATGTAGCCCCAACTTTTAAAACATCACTACAGAGCCTGGCGTGGTGGCAGATGCCTTTAATCCCAGCACTCGGTAAGCAGAGGTAAGAGGATCACGATGAGTTTAAGGCCAGGCTGAGCTACAGAGTGAGATCTAGGTCTACAGAGGCTAGAGTAAGACCCTGGCCTTTAAAACATTCCTAAGGATTGGAGAGATGGCTCAGTAATTAAGGTACTTGCCTGCCTAATGACTGGGTTCAGTTCCCCAGTACCCATGTACACAAAGTGGTGCATGCATCTGGAGTTCCTTTGCAGCAGCTGAAGGCTCTGGTGTGCCCATTTTTTTCTCTCTCGCTCCTTGAAAATAAATAAAACACTTTTAATATCCCTAAAAATCACTGCACTCAGTGTGAAGCCAGTAGGAATCACAGTGTAATGCATGTGGTCAGCCATGTGCCAAATTCTCAGTAAATTATGGCATCTGAGGTTTATAATCTATAACAAGAGAACCTGAAGCAAGAAAGTGTATAAATGTTCTGGCATCTTCTCATATATAGTTCTGAACTTGATCTTGATACTTTTCCCACCACAGGTCCTGTATTCCTTTTTTTTTCCCCCTTGACGTAGGGTCTCACTCTAGCCTAGGCTGACCTGGAATTCATTATTTAGTCTCAGGGTGGCCTCGAACTCACAACAATCCTCCTACCTCTGCCTCCTGAGTGCTGGGATTAAAGGTGTGTACCACCACAACCAGATTCAAATAGTTTAAAAAATATTTTATTTATTTATTTGCAGAGACCAACACAAAGAGAGAGAGAGACAGAGACAGAGACAGAGAAATTGAGTGGGTGCACCAAGACTTCTAGACACTGCAAATGGACTCCTGATGCACGCACCACTTTGTGCATCTGGCTTTACATAGGTACTGGGGAATCAAACCTGGGTAGTTAAGCTTTGCAGGCAATTGCCTTAACTGCTGAGCCATCTCTCCAGCCCTGGATTATACTTTTTTTCTAAATATATAATTCAAATTTGCTTTAGAAACACTCTAAAAGGATACGTGGACATGAATATTTTGAACAACAATGTCTCAAAGAAATGAGAATTACAAGATCATTAATGCAACAAATATTCAGGTGAGTAAGAACAAAGAACCACAGAAGCTAACATGAGCTTGATGTGTTTCCTTTAAGTCATAATATTTAGTGAAACATGGTCATGAGATTAATGAGACATGATTTTGATAAAATGATGTAAGTGAACTCATTGTAAAAATGTCCCTCAAGAGCAAATTAGATTAATTTCCATTTTTGTTACAGGTGGCATTCCTTCCCCTCTCCCAGTCATCTTGCATCATTAACCTGATTATTAGATTTTCAGCTACGTATTTTGTTTTTAATATTTTATTTATTCATTTTCAAGCAGAGATACAGAGAGACAGACAGACAGACACACACACACACACACAGAGAGAGAGAGAGAGAGAGAGGAGAGAGAGAGAGAGAGAGAGAGAGAGAGAGAGAGAATATGCCAGGGCCACCACCTTGTGGGTCTGGCTTATGCGGGTACTGGGGAATTGAACCCAGGGCCTCAGGCACTGGAGGCAAGTGCCTTAACCGATGAGCTATCTCTTCAGCCCTCAGCTATGTATTTTAAAAGTTTCTAATCAATACAGTGATGTTGATATAAAATTACTAGTCAGCCTTCCCAGAAACAGAAATATTAAGAGCTTGGCTAGTTTGAGGTTATAACTAAAGCCTCAAGGGCCAAGTACTCTGGACACATTCTAGGAGCTGGTAAGTTAGATTTCCTCCACTGCTACCTTTGGTGTTACTAGTGGCTTCTTGGTGACAAACTGTCCTGCAGAGTTTTCTGGTCTAACTAAAGTCATACTCAGAATATCACACATGTAATGTACAGATGTGGAAAAAAATAGGTTGAAAATTTTTTGATGGATTTGTTTTTAATTTCTAAATTTGTTTACTAAATACAACTGTTGATAGATCTTTGCTATATTTTATTACTAATATACAATTAAGAAATACTATATTGTCTTTTTTCAAGGTAGGGTCTCGCTCTAGCCCAGGCTGACCTGGAATTCACTATGTAGTCTCAGGGTGGCCTTGAACTCATGGTGATCCTCCTACCTCTGCCTCCCAAATGCTGGGATTAAAGGCGTGCGCCACCACACCCGGCTATTTTCTTTTTTGAAATATTTTATTTATTCAATTTCAAGCAGAGAGATAAAGAGAGAGAAAAAGAGAGAATGCACCAGAGCCACCACTTTGTGGGTCTGGCTTATGTGGGTCCTGGAGAATTGAACCCGGGGCCTTAGGCACTGGAGGCAAGTGCCTTAACCACTGAGCCATCTCCTAGGTCTCAGAATTTCTAACCCAGCATACAAGAGTATTTAGAGCCGGGCATGGTGGTGCACGCCTGTAATCCCAGCACTCGGGAGGCAGAGGTAGGAGAATCACCATGAGTTCAAGGCCACCCTGAGACTACATAGTGAATTTCAGGTCAGCCTGGACTACAGCGAGACCCTACCTACCTCAAAAACAAACAAACAAACAAACAAAAAACAAAGAGTATTTAAAAGTAAAAACATCCTTTTTTTTTTTTTTTTTTCAAAGTAGGGTTTCATTTTAGTCCAGGCTGACCTGGCACTTTGTAATCTCAGGCTGGCCTCAAATTCATGGCCATCCTCCTATTTCTGCTGTGCTGGGATTAAAGGCATGCTCTACCACACTGGGCAAATTTCATACATTCTTATAACAGTTTTGAATGAATGTCATTTTGGAGTCAGTTCAGGAAAAAGGAGATTGGATGTTTACCTTTTCATTTCTTTCAGGGAAAATGAGAGAGATGATGAAGCTGACAGGAACGTTGGCATGAGGCAGGATCAGGACACATCTTCACGGAATGCTCAAATGTCAGGGGCCACTCCTCAGTGCCCTTGTGTCCAACAGTATCTTCACAGTATGGCTCGAGCCCAGGCTGACCTGAAATCCACTATGTAGTCTCAGGGTGGCCTAGAAATCATGGTGATTCTCCTACCTCCATCTCCCAATTGCTGGGACTAAAGGTGTGCACCACCTTACCCGGCTGCCTGCCAACCAATTCTTCAATTTCAAATAATTTCTCAGTTTTAAAAACAATTTAATGCCTGCAAATGAAAGAATGTGGCTGAATTCCTCTTCTGCGGGTCCCGTGGCTTAGTGGGGGAGTTGCAGCGCTCATCAACTCCCTGTTCGTCCACAGAGCTGGAAGAACAGAGTTTGGAATAGCTGTGAGCCAACGAGAGATGAAGACTCTCGGGAGAACGCGGCAGTGGGTAATTCTCATTTATTGTATAGAAAAGAGTGGTTTATATAGAGAAAAATGCAGATGTAGGGGCATAGGCAGCAAAGGGATTGGTAGGGGCAGGATCTGTGGACATCTCATGAGTTGATTGGTAGGGGCCAGTACCCTTTGGATACCTATTTTGCATAGATAAATTGAGGGGGCTACGTGACTCTATACATGTATATAGACATGTATAGAATGGTGATGTCAGTAGAGGAAATGTAACCTTATTGTCAGTTTTTTTTTCTCATCTGGGTTAAGTTTAGGCCTTGAATTGCCTGCTTATCTCAGGGCATAGCTGTGGCCTGCCTGGGGGCTGAAGTGTCGAGGATTCGCTGAGATTTACAGGGGCCTCAGACTTGCCTCGACTTCCTTAACAGAAGGAGAGAGTTCAGAAGCCTGCCAGACTCAGCAAAACCCTATCCTCCATGCCTCCTTGCAGAGTACCACACTCTTCTACAATTATCACATTTATATGATTTCTTGATGAGATCATCTGTGGCAGTCTGTGTTACCTTGCTGCATTCCTCTGTTCAATGACCATTGCTGGGTTTGTGACACATTAGAGTAGAAACCTTTCCATACTTGATCTATAGGGTTTCTCACCCATGAGTTTTCTGATACTGAAATTGTTTTGTGTAGTTGAAAGCTTTCCTTAATTAAGTATATTCATATCATAGGAGTTGTCACGTATAAGAGTTTACTTGTGAACAGTGAGGTAGGTTTACAATTCTGAGGGAGGGAAAGCTTTTCCACACTGTGCACATTCATTTGGCTTCTACACAGTATGGGTTTTCTTGTGAACCATGCGGTGCACCTTAGGAAAGATTATCCACATTCTGTGTACACGTGTTCTTCTCACCTGTATGGGTTCTCTCATCAACAGGGATTTGCGACTTGTTATAAAAACCTTCCCCACATTCTGTACATTCATAAGGCTTCTCCTATGTGAGTTCTCAGATGAACAGTGATTTTTGACTTGTCATTTCCTTTCCTGTATTTCGTACACTGATAGGGCTTCTCATCCATATGAGTTCTCTCATGAAAAGTGAAGTGTTTCTTGAAAATAAAAGCTTTCCCACGTTCTGCATATTGACTGGGCTTTCCTTTTTCTTTTTTTTAATAAGATTGGTTTATTTATCTAATGAGAACCCGGTCACTCCTACCAGTGTATTGTCTTGACTCATCTCCCCTCCTATGCCACTTTGAGTTATTGCTCTTTAGCTCTTCGTAGCAGTTCAGTAAATGATAGTCCAGGCTGAATGTTCAGCGCCTTAAATGCTGTCATTGTGGCACTTTCTTACTCCAGTAAAGGGCCGCTGACACTAAGTTTGGAAAAGCTCTCGGAGCAAGTTTAATTGAGTCACTATGCCTTATGGTACCAATAAACTCAAACCAACAACCTAACTCCTCCTTAAGATTCTTCTCTGTACTTAGAAAGGCAGGGATCTCACTTACGACTTGAGGTAAAGCAATGTACCGTCTATGCACTGGCTAAGTACTGCTTTATAATGGCATACGATGTCATCTGAGCATACCATTCGGATTTTATCCATTAGTTCCTTGCCTGGTGAATCAAATTTGGTTGAAAGCAGTCCAATTAAGAGGTTTCCTACCTATGGTTGGGAGTTGATCCAGTCCACTGCTGCGCTAGGTTGATATAGATTGAGTTGAGTGGCAGATTCCCTGTGACCCCCTTTGCCAAGAGTAACCATCAAGGTTTTGAGCCACTTCTTTTTTTTTTTTTTTTTTTTTTTTTTTTTTTTTTTTGGTTTTTCGAGGTAGGGTCTCGCTCTAGTCTAGGCTGACCTGGAATTCACTATGGAGTCTCAGGGTGGCCTTGAACTTGCAGCGATTCTCCTACCTCTGCCTCCCGAGTGCTGGGATTAAAGGCGTGCGCCACCATGCCCGGCTTGAACCATTTCTTGATCTGCTCGGAGCCACTTGGATTTTTTCTGATGATCCTATGGCGAATCCAATCAATAAATGTGCAGCAGTGTCCCAAGAGTGATGACATCTCAAGTGATGTAATGGATCTCATCTTTATGCCATCAACTCAGAGTTTTGTGGTCTCATACACCATTCCATGGGCTGTCTGTACAGGTTCTGAAAGCCACGACTTCTCTGAGACCCCTGTGGCATGAAATGCCTCCCAGAGTCCTAGCATCAAATCACATGCGAAGATGAGGCTTCCTTTCCGTTTGTTGGTGGAATTTTGATGGGTGGTTGTGATTCAGCATTAGATAGGGTATTCACTTCAAGGTCCTCCTTCCAGCCTATACCTGGATGAGGGTCTGTTGAATCGGTTGGATATCAACGAAACCGCCCTTCAAGCTTAAAATCTGAAACAAGTCCAACATCTGATGCCTCAGTGTCCATGTCTTCGTTGCTGGTTGGACTCTCAGGTCCTTCCTTCTCCTTTTGACCCTTAACGGCATAACTGGTTGTTCTGAGGTGTTCTGAATAGTGATTTTTTTTTTTTTTTTTTGGTTTCTCGAGGTAGGGTCTTGCTCTAGTCCAGGCTGACCTGGAATTCACTATGTAGTCTCAGGGTGGCCTTGAACTCATGGCAATCCTCCTACCTCTGCCTCCCAAGTGCTGGGATTAAAGGCATGCGCCACCACGCCCGGCTCTGAATAGTGATTTTTTTTATTTATTCATTTTTCAAGCAGTGATACAGAGATCGAGAGAGAGAGAGAGAGAGAGAGAGAGAGAGAGAGAGAGAGAGAGAGAGAGAGAGAGACAAAGCC
>PVHP010055656.1:0-10076 GCA_004024765.1 Zapus hudsonius
TTTACTTCATGAAACATTTTCACTTCTCCATCTATCAGGAGGGATAACTTTGCTGGGTACCGTAGTCTAGGTTGAAAGCCATACTTCTTTAGGGCCTGAAAAGCATTACTCCAAGCCCTTCTTGCTTTCTTGGTTTCTAATGAGAAGTCTGAGGTAAGTCTGATGGCTTTTCCCCTGTAAGTTACTGTCTGCTTTCCTCTAGCAGCTTTGAGTATTTTCTCTTTGCTTTCTATGTCAGGCATCTTGATTAAAATGTGCCTTGGAGAATTTCTCTTCATGTCAAGTCTGTTTGGGGTCCTCTGGGCCCCTTGAAAGTTGAGTCGACTTTCTCTTGTTAGATAGGGAAAGTTTTCTTGAATAATTCTGTTGAAGATGTTTGCTATGCCCTTAGCCTGGTCTTCTTCTCCCTCTGGGATCCCAATGATTCTAATATTGCTCCTCTTTATTGTATCCCATAGATCCCTCAAATTGTGCTCACTTGATTTCTTGAATTTATTGAAACCTATGACATCCTTATTGAATCCTTCGGATTTGTCTTCTACTTCTGAAAGTCTGTCCTCCAGATTATCAACCCTGGGACTGAATGATTCAAGTGAGGTTTTTAGTATTTCTTCTTGATTTTCGGTTTCTGCTATGATTTTATTAATGGCCTCTAATTCTTTGGTTAGATCCAATTTCCAATCTAATTTTGTTTTTGCTTGGGTTTCCTGATAATCATTTTTTAGTTTTCTTAAGTCCTCATCAAATTTAATTAATTGATTGTCCAGCTCTTCTCTTAGCTGATTAATCTTTAATTCACTTAATGTATTTCTGAATTCATTCATATTTCTCTCCATCGAATTCAGTTTGGAGTCTATGCTTGAGTAGGAAAGCTTCAACTCATTTATGTCTTTTCTCATAATTTCCATGTCAGCCCTTAACTGCATCATATCTGCATTGTTGTTGTGGTCAGGAGTCATAATGTTCTCTCTCTGCAATTCTGTATGAGCTTCTTCCACCTTCTTGCCAGTTTCTTGTTCCATAATGGGACTAGCGGCCCTGATTTGGGAAGTTGCGTTTTTCCTTTGGATTCTGCCCATGCCCAGATAGAGAAGTGGGGGTCAGTGGTCCTGAAGCTGATGAGAGGCTGGGCGGCCCCAAACTTGGGCCTGTATTGCAGACAGACCCCCAACCTCCGTGGAGAGACACGCTTTCCCCTCTCAGAAGGTGGAGGGGACCGCCTCTGAGGACCGGCTGCTCCCACAGGGTAGCCTCTCAGTTGGCTCCAAGTACCAGGAATCTGCCACGAGGGGATAATGGTAGAGCCTGAGGTGCAGAGGAAGGGCACAGCTGCTGGCTCCCCTGCAGAGCCGAGAGCTGCCGGGAACCTGCAGAGGTTCTGAAGCTGAGGAGAGGCTGGGCCGCCCCAAACCTCCCCTCTCAGAAGGTGGGGAAGACCACCTCTGAGGACCGGCAGCACCCGCGGGGAAGTCTCTCAATTGGCGCCAGGGATCTGAACCCGTGCGAGGGGACAGTGGCTTGAGCCCTGGGTGCACTAAGCCCAGCCCGTTCTGTGCTCCCCTGCAGAGCGGAGAGCTGCCGGGAACCCGCAGCGGTTTTGAAGCTGAGGAGCGGCTGGGCGGCCCCACACTTGGGCCTGTATTGCAGACAGACCCCAAACCTCCGTGGATAGACACTCCCTCCCTTCTCTGAAGGTGGTGGGGACCGCCTCTGAGGACTGGCTCCCGCGGGGAATCCTCTCAATTGGCGCCAGGTGATCTGAACCCGCGCGAGGAGACAAAGGCTTGCGCCCTGGATGCACTAGGCCCAGCCCACTCTGTGTTCTCCTGCAGAGCTGAGATCTGCTGGGGAACCCTGCTGTGGACCCCAAGCCGATGCCGAGGAGAGGCCGGGTGCCCGGGTCTCAGTCCTGCAATGAAACCTCCACGGAGAGCCTGGAATCCGCCCCAGGGGATAATGGCGGGAGCCAGTGGGGGGGGGAGGGCTCGGACCTCTGCTCCACAGGGGAGCAGAGAGCTGCTCGCGAACCCCGTCTGCTCAGCCCAGGGGTTCGGGAGGGAGGGAGAGTCCGAACTCGGGTTCGGCCTGTGTCCAAAGCCTGGATACCAGTTGAGGGGGTCAAACCTTTCCGGAGAGTCCTGGCGACGTTGTTACTTGGTCACCATCTTGCTCCGCCCCTCCCTAAACTAATATTTTAACAAAGAGTAATAGTCCACTTAAATGGCTGTGAAATAACAATCACTTTAAATTTCCCTTTTTTAGCACACTATTATCAGATGATTAAAAGCATAACATGTATGATTAAGGGATTAATGCTAGCATTTCAGAATGAGTTTTCAGAGGAAAATCGGGTTAATAATATAACGGAGGACAGACTCATGTTCTCTGGAATGACCCTCAACTTGAAGACATTATGCCAGGCACTGGGATGTTGGCGAATTTACTTACCATTAACAGGGCTGTTTTCTGACATAATGTAGTTTTCACTTCAATGAAATAGGTAGAGGCCCAAATGCTGTTGCTGGGTCTTCATTTGTAACAGGAAGCCCAAATAAGCGAGGAGCCGAGCTTTGTCACAAGTTCTCTTCCGTTATTCACTATGATGAGCTCATGTCCACAGAGCAGCTCAGTGGCTGACAGGCTTCAAGTCAGATTAAGTTGTGGCTACTTTCTGAGTATCCTTGGGAAAATTACTTAGCATGGGCCTCAGTCTCCCAATCTGTGAAACAGAGCTTCCTTGATCAGAGTTCCTGGATGAATAATTTTAAAGTACCATATCTAGCACTGAGTTTTTAGTTAATATTAATATAATGTTATAAATATTTGGTATATGTTAGAACATTAAATATACATCAAAGAGCTGTGGAAATGGGTTAGTATTATGTATGATATACTCGGTGAAAGTATATGTCCAGATGTTTTTAGTTTACATTAAAATATGTCTCAGGTAAAAAAAAATCTTTCCAAGTTTTGCATGCTCCACTTTAAGAAAGATTTGTTTTGATAGTTTCTTAGAATATTTTCTGTAAATTCCCAGAAGCTGCTTCTCCTTCTTCTTTCTTCCACTTCTTCTTTTTCCCCCAGGTAGGGTCTTGCTCTTCCCCAGGCTGCCCTGGAATGCACTATGTAGTCTTAGGCTGGCCTACAACTCACAGCAGTCCCCCTATCTCAGCCTCCTGAGTACTGGGATTAAAGGCGTGTGCCACCATGCCTGGCATTCCTAGAAAAATCTACTGGAACGAAAAAAAAAACCCTAAAATTTCCCAGGAAATCAAAAGAATTGAGATCTCCCTGGGTTAACTTTCCCTGTAACCAGTTATGTTGGTTAAAACTTCATCATGTTGGTGGGGAGGACCTCAGCAAACTCTGATCATATCACAGTGTGAACCACAGGCTATGTGTACCCTCACTGAAAAAAATACCACCAAAGCTCCAATTAGTCCAAGGGAGATGAGGTGTCAAGTACACATAGCAAGAAGAACACAGGCAAACCGCTTCGGTGTTCTCTGAGCTCTTGCTAATGGTAATTTCCAAAGCCTTGCATTATTCCTTAATAGGTGTCTATTTGAATATTGGTGTTGTTATCAAAATGGCAATAATAATGTATTTTTGGTAGTATACACATGTGGGAAAATGTTTTTTTTTCCTATAAAGAAATAAACTGGCCTTCCAGACACATAGAAAGAACAATTTACTGTGTTTAGTATGTTACATATGTCTGGTATACAGAAAGTGATAAGTGAGAGCCTGGCGATCAGAGTTTTCAAAAACATCTTCTTCATCAAATTTCCACTTCTCTTCTTCTGCTTCCAACACAGTATTTAGCTATTTTAATGGATGTACTAATTCCGGTGTTTCTTTCCCATGAGATATTTGTTTTGTTGGTGGAAAACCTGGAATAGCATGTGATCAAAATCTCATGCTACGGAATGAGTTCAGCTCCATACCATAGGTGTAAACTAATCTGAGAGAGACCCTTTTGCCTTCGGGTTTCCAGCTGTAAAATGGAGTGTACCATGAGCTAAACTGAAATTTAGAACCCTTAAATATGGTACGATGATCAAGGAAAATGTAATCATTGCCAATTCAGAAATTTAGAATGCATGGCATTTTCTGGAGCAATGAAACATTTTAGATTGTACAAAAAATGATTTGGGCCGTCTAAGAGTTAGCCTGGTTAACCAGAGTTAATGCTGGCTTCTAGAATCTTACATTATATGACTTCTGGCCTGATTCCCTTTGCAATTACACTGGAGATGAAAAAGTCCGATATCTACCCACTCACACTTATTTAGTGCTGATATGTGCCAAGCATTTTGTAAGGTACCATCTAGAAATATGGATATGAATATAAAATGGGAAATTTATAGTCCAGTATGTCTGATGCCTTGGGGACTTTCTCCTCTCCCTGCTTAGTCAGCTTCTGTTCCCGAGAGTTGCCTGGCACAGTTAATGTGGTTTCTAATGCATATATGTTTCTCTTTTCATTTATGGCTGACTTTACCCATAAGGTTGTCTCATTCATCTTTCCAAAGTGGCAAAAGATTTTGTCCATAGATTTCCAGGTTGCTGCCCGGCAGAGACCTCCAGTGAAGGCTGAATTGGTCATGCTTCATTCTGAGGAATAATGGGTTTGGTCACCCATCAGTGCCTTCCAGATTTACTCACAGATCTCTGGGGATGTCACCAGCAAGTAAATCTCCTGACCTGCTATAGGATCCTGTTTCTCCAACCAAAGCCTTTCCTGGGGCTGTTTGGCAGCTCCTTAGCTGGCCTGTCTCAGCTTCAACCCATCTGGATGTCAAACCCCAGATACCCTCACCCCTCACCCCCTGCAGGTGCATGTCTATCTGCCGCAGCCTGATTTCCTGATGCTGTGAATTGCAGTAGGCATATCACTATCAAGTGAGTCTCCCCTTCTCACATCAGTGTGTCATCGATCTCTGATACACTTCTTTGTCAACCTGTAAAATTCAGTTCAATAACATGTGGGCTGACCACGTGTTTCACCGCATGCCCAAAGAGCCAGTGATGTCTCCATACATGCAGCATGATTGGTTAATCCCTCTCGGCTTCTCAGAAAGCACAGGTGAATGGTTGTGACTCTGAGCTAATATCTTGCTTCTAAATAAAGTTTTGGATTAGATGAAAAAATGGAACAAAACTGAGTCATAGCAGCTGGACTGATATGTGGCTTTCCCTCATTTATTTATTTATTTATTTATTTATTTATTTATTTATTTATTTATTTATTTATTGTGATCTCTAGTTCTTTGAAGATCTGCTCGAGCCAGAGCCTGCCGTGCTTTTGGCAGGCTCATTACAAGCACTTTATCTCTGCTTTGGAAGAATACTTTTGCCTTCAGAGAAGAAGCCTACCGAGAAAACCAGAGGTGCCTTCAGGAAATAGCATCAGGTTACTTGTTGGGTTTGGCAGTTATCCTGTATCTCACCCTGTCCAGATGATTCTACGATGATTTTTGCCTTTTAGTGCAGTAGGATCAAAGACGTGCCTGTCACATGTTTTTGTGACTTTCTACACTTCAAGCTTCTGTAATGCCCCAGTGTTTCCATTCAACATTGGCTGTTGTGTGCCTGCTATAAATCGGGACATTTGAAATGTAAGCCTGGCAAAGTGGGAGAGCTGACAGCATGGAGGAGGAGGAAGATTTCTACCAAAATTTTAGGTGGCCAAATGCCAGCTTCATGTTTTATACCCATCCTCCTGGGTAACCTCGGGATACCAACTTCCCTTCATTTTCTTCCTCTCTAAGCCTGGATTCCCCTGTTAACAGTGACTACAGACAGGATATTATCTAAACTCTCAGGGAATCACAGCTGACAGCGCTGCTATTTCTAAGCCCCAGAATCACTCTTTGAACAAAATGCAAGCGCTGTGTCTTTTCAACCTGCTCTTCAACAGTGGAAGCAGCAGGATTCCAGCACTGTATAATAACTGGCAGAAACAATTTCTGCTCTGTAAGTGAGGTGAAGCAAAATGTCAAAATATTTGAATACATTTCATTGAGGATATCTTCTTTTAAATTAGTGAAGGCTAGAGAAGAAGAATACCATTCTCTCACATAATAAATATGCATGGAACTGAGGAGCCACGTGCATTCTAATAAAGCCGAGCTATAGCTTGTTAATGCATTATAGGCCCACAACAATAAAGCACAATAATTACTAGTTAAAGAGATGCCAAGGTTGGCCTTTTACCAACATCCCTGAACATTATAATTCATAATAAATTTAGTAAGACTGAAGTCAGCCTGTTGATTAACCTATTTTATATAATGACAAGGGTGGAGGAAGCAATCCCATAGTCCAGTGATGCGCCCTCCCAAACACACTCATCTCGTTCCTGGAAGGACTCTGATCCTTAAAAGATCCAAGATCTTTGTGTTAATACAGATGAGAAAGTTTGGGGAGAAATGGTCAGATAATATCTTATGCAATTACCATAATGAAATGACAGGACAGAATGCACATTCACTGGTGAGGTCAAGAAATTATTTGTAAGCTAACAACGTGGGCAGAGGAGAGAGGTAAGGTGTGAGGAAAGGTAGGAGAGTGCATCAGGATGATGGACTGAGCACATGGACTCTTCTTTTATTTGCACAAAGCCCATCAAAATGATTTAAAAGACACAGTCATGTCACATGGTTAGTAATGAGAAAGGGTATCATTTTCTGCCAGAAGCTGAGAAATTCGTGGATTATCAAACATAGAAGGAAGGCTGGATGTGGTGGTGCACACCTTTAATCCCAGCACTCGGGAGGCAGATGTAGGAGGATTGACGTGAGTTCGAGGCCACCCTGAGACTACATAATGAATTCCAGGTTAGCCTGGGCTAGAGTGAGACCTTACTTCAAACAAGACAAAACAAAACAAAAAGTAGAAAGGAAGGCTGGAGAGATGGCTCACTGGTTAAAAGCACTTGCCTGCAAAGCCTAACGACCCTAGTTCTCAAGTACCCTTTTATAGTCAGATGCATAATGTGACCCATGCATCTGGGGGTTCACTTGGGAGGCCCTGGTACACCCATTCTCTGTCTCTCTCCTCTCTGTCTCCCTCTGCTTGCAAATAAATAAATAAATAGTAAAGTAGAAGGAATAAATTGGTGAAAAGAACATGTCACAACCTACCATAAAAGAAGAAGAAACCCCTTTGAGCTTCTATTTTCCTATACCAGCTGGTAGAAAGAAGAGGAGGAGGCCAAGGAACAATAATGAGGAAAAATATTGTTTTAAAAATATCCATTAGGCTGGGGATATTATCTAGAGGTCAAGCACTTGTTTATATGCATGCTCTGGGTTTGATTCTCAACACTGGGGGAGGGGGACCAAAACCCTGCTTAGGAACATGTAGGATAGATCTTCCCCTTTATTCTCTCACATTGAACAAAAGGTGGTGGACATGCAGGCCATCAGGCTACAAGTGAATAACAGTCCTGTCAGGAAAGTAAAGATGCTGTTCAAGGGGTGCCCTAAGGTGGGTCTACCACCACCTTAGAGTGGCTGAATGCTAAATTTTCATGGCTGATGTGGAATGAGAGAATATATCAAAGTCTTTCAGTAGCTAATGCACTTCTAAGTTTTCTGGTGGAGAGTTGGGGTTTGGAGCATGTGCATAGAGAGCAGGCAGGCTGGTTTGGACTCCTTTGTCCCATCCAGGCAGTGAAAGTGTACAAAGCAGAGGCTGGAAACCCACTCTAGTTCTGGACCTGAATGAACCAAGCAGATTATCCTTAAAGTGAATGGACAAACAATGAGCAGCAGCTGATGACAACTAGCCATCTGGAAAGGAGAACGTGTGAGCTCACATATGGCTGACAGCAGAGAGTTCAAACGGAGAAAACGCTGAGACCTAACTAGAATACTCTATGTAATTCAGAAGAACACAGACCCATGAAAGCTAGAGAAAAAGAATCAGAACGTGTACTCTAAGAGCAATGAACTCTTAGAGATCAAAATTTTGATTTATGAAATTTAAAAAATAACAAAGGGGCAATTAAAAGAAAGGACAGAGATAAAAATAGATTACTATTCTGTTGATAAAGTAGAGGTACTTTAAGAACATCGAAGAATGAAGACATAAAAATTGTGTGAACTGTGTGTAGATAGACGAAGGATCTATAGCTAAGGTCCAACATCCAATTGGTTTTGCTTTATGTCGTACAGAACCGAGGAGAAGTGAAGAAATAGAAAAGGAAGCCAACTGAAGCACAAAGCTTTAGCTTGAAAGTGCCCGTGATACAGTAAGAACAGCGAATAGAAAAAGGACCACTAATCAATCACATCTCAGTGAAATAACTGAGGAAAAGCATTTTAACATTAAGAAACTTAGTAATGAAATTCAGTACTTCAACATTTTGAGAACTAAATGGTGCATTAGTATAACAAAATATGAACATGTACTATTGTTATACGCTATTGGTTGAATGAGCTGAAAAGGTATACCTATTATTATACAAACTTAAGAGTTGAACCTCACATGTGTTCGTTAGGCAAGCCTGGAAATGTGTGGAGATGGAGACCTAGCAATCTCCAACACTGTTCCTGGAAGCACAGACTGGAAATGCTTTCAGGAAAAGGAGTTTGGATCATTTATCCAAGCTTGAAATATATGGACTTTAAGAGGCAAAATATCCATTTACAGGGGCGGAACAAGATGGCGGACGAGTAACAGCGTCGCCAGGACTCTCTTCAGAAAGGTTTGATCTCTTCAGCTGGGATCCAAACTTTGGTCACCAGCTGGACCTGATTTCGGGCCCTCCCTCCCTCCCCAGCCCCTGAGCCAGAGCAGAAGGGGTTCTCCAGCAGCTCTCTGCTCCCCAGCAGAGCAGAGGACCGAGCCCTCCCCCCCCCCACTAGCTCCCACCATTATCCCCTCGCTGTGGTTTCCGAGTGCCGCTAATTGAGCCACTTCCCCTCGTGGGACCACCTGATCCTCAGTCGTGCTTGTCTCCACGACCCCCCACCCTCCGCATACACAGGCAGATGCCAGCCTTGGGCAGGCTAAGCTAGCTAGGTCCCGGGGCCAATCTTGAGGCAGATACCTGGGAAGCTTGAGCGGGAAGGAGTCGTCTCTTCGTGGAGGTTTCTTTGCCTAACTGGGACCCAGCCCAGGTTGGCGACTGGGCCTGTCCCTGGGCCGTCCAGCCTCTCCTCAGCTTTGGGACCTCAGCGGGGTTCCCCTACTGCCCTCGGCTCTGCAGGAGAGCGCGCAGCTGGGCAGCCGGGCCCACAGGCTCCTGCCTTCTTCCCCTCACGACGGGTTCCGTTCCGTGGTGCCAATTGAGTGACTTCCACCGCGGGAACAACCAGTCCTCAGACTTAATCCTCTCCACGACCCCCCTCATATACACAGGCAGGCGCAAGACCTAGCTTGGTTCTGAGGGCAGTCAGTAGGCAGATACCTGGGGGCCCTGGCAGAGGCCGGTTCATCAAACGGGTACATCCCAGGAGGGCACAGGCGCTCTCCGTGAGTACCAGGAATCACGCGCTACTGCCAGGAAGTAAAGTGTGCTGAATAGATCTCCTCAGGGCACCTGAGTCCCTCTTCGCTAGCTGGGCATGGGCAGAAACCAACGGAAAAACGTATCTTCCCAACCCAGGGCACCTAGTCCCATAATGGAACATGCAATTGACAAGGAAGTGGAAGGAGCTCATACACAATTGCAGAGAGAGAACAATATGACACCTGACCACAACAGCAATGCAAATATGACGCAGTTAAGGGCTGATATGGAACTTATGAGAAAAGACATGAATGAGTTGAAGCATTCCTTCTCAGACTTTCAGAAGTAGAAGACAAATCCGAAGGATTCAATAAGGATGTCATAGGTTTCAATAAATTCAAGAAATCAAGTGACCACAATTTGAGGGATCTATGGGATACAATAAAGAGGAGCAATATTAGAATCATTGGGATCCCAGAGGGAGAAGAAGACCAGGCTAAGGGCATAGGAAATATCTTCAACAGAATTATTCAAGAAAACTTTCCCTATCTAACAAGAGAAAGTCCACTCAACTTTCAAGGGGCCCAGAGGACCCCAAACAGACTTGACATGA
>PVHP010055657.1:0-10074 GCA_004024765.1 Zapus hudsonius
TTCCCTTGAACATCCCACAACTGCAGAAAACAATCTTCACCCCCACCTCACAGACATCCCTCTCTTTGATTCTGGTCAGGATGTGCCTCTTTGCTTGACTAATTCTAAACCGACCACAGCTAACTGTCTCCTAAATATTTCCATAACTAGGACCACCTGCGTCAGGACACCTGCTCTCCTGTGGTGCGGAGGGATAGCTACCCCCCCTGCATGAACACCTCCATCTCCACCTACTGCTCCCCAGTTCTGATTGTTCCACAGGTATATCTATATGAAGAAGTAGAAATGGCTCATACGCTTCGCCCACAACACCCGAGAGAAATCTTCATCCCCCTGCTGGTGGGCCTTGGCGTAACATTGTCTCTGGGAGCTTCCGGTGTGGCAGGGACAGCTCTGATCCAAACTCATCACCTTGCAGGCGACTTTCGGGACAAATTTGACCAGGCGATGGTTTCCACTACAAATAGCCTTGAGTCTCTTCAAAGACAGTTGAACTCACTTGCGGCTGTGGTGCTCCAAAATCGCAGAGCACTAGACCTCATAATAGCTGAACAAGGAGGGACATGCATAATACTTGGGGAAGAATGCTGTTTTTATGTTAATGAGTCTTATACTGTTGAACAAAATGTAAAAACCCTAAAAAAGCTCCGCAAGGAGTTGACTGAACACTATGCTCCCGATGTCCCCTCCCCTTGGTTCTCCAATCCTTTTATTTCCTGGCTCCTCCCACTCCTTGGTCCACTCCTTGCTATAGGAACCCTGCTGCTCATAGCCCCCTGTGTCATCCAGTTTATCAAACGGCAAATAACCAATATCGCTCGGGTCACTACCAATCAAGTTTTACTACAATATCAAACCTTGCCTAAAATAACAGAGGCTTATGATGCCACTGCTCCATTATAAATACAAAAAGGGGGAGTTGTGGTACCCTGCTAATGGGGCATGGAGGAAGTAGGGCTTTGCTGAGTCTGGCAGGCTTCTGGGACTGTCTCCTTCTGATAAGGAAGTTGAGGCAAAGTCCGAGGGCCCCTGTAAATCTTAGCAATCCTGAGAACTCCAGCCCCTAGGCAGGCCACAGCTGTCCCCTGAGATAAGATAAGCAGTTCAAAGCCTAACTTAATCCAACTGCAAATAACAAACCTAAACAACAAGGTTTCATTTCCACTAACATCACCATTCTATCCATGTATAGAGTCATGTATCCCCCTCAATTTATCTATGTAAATTAGGTATCCAAAGGATATTGGCCCCTACCAATCAAACTAATGAGATGACACAGATCTTGCTTCCAATGCTTCTACCTCTGACTTTTCTCTATATAAGCAACTGCTATCTATCTAATAAAATGAGAACTGCCCACTGCCGCATTCTCCCGAGAGTCTCATATCTCGTTCGGCTCACAGCTATTCAAAGCCTCTGCTCACCTAGCTCCCGTGGGTGAACAGGGAGTTGATGCGCGCTGCAACCCCCTAAGTAACCCACGGACCCAGACAGGTGTGGCTACAATAATCTCTGACAAAATAGACTTTACACCAAAATCAATTAAAAAGGATAATGATGGTCACTTCTTATTCATCAAAGGAATGATCCAACAGGAAGATATCAGCATCATTAACATATGTGCACCAAATTTGGGTGCAACACAGTTCATAAAGGAAACCCTACTCAAAAATAAAGCAGAAATAGACTCTAATTCCATCATAGTAGGAGACTTTAATACACCTCTATTAGTTCTAGACAGATCAACCAAACAGAAGATCAGCAGGGACATAACAGAGCTTAATAACACCTTTGACCAGATGGGGATAACAGATATTTACAGAAAGTTCTATCCCAAAGACATAGAATATACATTCTTCAAAGCAGCGCATGGGACTTTTTCTAAAATTGATCACATTTTAGGACACAAATCTTCCCTAAACAAATTCAGGAAGATTGATGTAGTTCCTTGCATCATATCAGAACATAGTGCATTAAAGGTAGAAATTAACAATGGAACAGGATCCAGAAAATACACAAAGTACTGGCGCCTGAATAATTCGCTCCTAAGAAATGATTGGGTCATCCAAGAAATAAAACAGGAAATTCAGAATTTCCTAGTAATAAATGATGACGATAACACATCTTATCAGAGCTTGTGGGACACAATGAAGGCAGTCCTGAGGGGAAAGTTCATTGCGCTAAATGCCTTCATATATAAGACAGAGAGGTTTCAAATCAATTGCCTAACCACCCACCTAAGATCATTGGAACAGATGGAAAAAGCTAACCTGAGGAGCGCAAGACGAAAGGAAATAATTAAAATCAGAGCTGAGAATAATGAATTGGAAATAAAGAAAACGATTTTTAAAAATAGATAAATCAAAGAGTTGGTTCTTTGAAAAAGTTAATAAGATCGACAAACCCCGGGTGAATCTAATCAAACGAAGAAATGAGAAAGCCCAAATCAACAAAATCTGAAAGAACAATGGTGAGATCACAACAGATCCTGAAGACACTGGAAGAATCATCAGGTCATCCAAGAATTGGAATCAACCCAAATGCCCATCCATGGAGGAATGGACAGCGAAACTGTGGTACATTTACACGATGGAATTTCTCAGCTAAAAGAAAAAATGATATCGAAATTTAGGAAAAAATGGTATGACTTCGAGCAGAATTTACTAAGCGAACACTAAAAAGAACAGAGAATTGAACGCCGCATATTCTCCCTCATGTGCAGTCCTTAACCAGGATAACCATTTTCTTTATGCAAACTAGTAGAAAGAAGTGAGAGGTTATGAATGAGGGGTAAGGGATGGGGGAGGGGAATGACTTAAGCATGACACTGAACCAAATTAGGTTAAAAAACATAAAACCCTCAAGAGCATAATGTAACCTAGTGAGCAAGTAGTGGGTATCGACTGGCAAGAGGGGCCATGAGTAGTAGGTGAGAGAGTCTAACCCTATGAATAATTAATCAGTCAGACAACCCCTGGTCCCAGCCACCAGTTCCTTCCCTCACTGAGCTGTTGACCAAAGTGACCCACGGGGTTCCAAAAACAAGACAGAATTCTGTCAAGCTCTTGAATGACATCCCTAGGCCTGAGGCAAAACCCTGTTGCTGAAGAAACCACAGAATGCCATCGATCAGCATCGAGAGACCCCTCAAGGTCTGGAATGGTATACAGCCCCCAGATGGTAGTTAATGCAGTGCTACAAGGCACTGCACAAGCTGCCAGGGGAAGTTGATTAATGACACTGGAGTAAACAGAGATCACTGGCATAAAACACAGACTACGGCCATGACTAGGCTGACCACACCTCCTACTTGGAGAGAACAGCGATTCAAGAAAGGAGCACTAGTGCAATGGAGGAGCCTAGGCCTGGGGGAGAGAATCAACAGCTTTTAAATTCGGCCAAATATTCCACTCAGTGAGGAGAAGCCCGTGACTGGAACTGGGGAATCAGTGCGATATGCACCTGATCCCATACTCTTGGGCTCCCAAGACAAGATGCACTATGGTACCGATTGACGGAGAGGCTACTAAAAATAGGATCTAGGTAATCCAGAATTGTGTATATTTGCTAACTTATACTGACCTCACACTCCGATGGAGATTGTGTTTGTATTTTTCAGGATGCAACGAGAGAGTTGTAGCCCATCTAACCCTACCAAAAGACTGTAGGCTGAAAGCAGAGATTCTCACAAGAGATGAGCCACCACATTCATACCGTGGAGGATCCATATGGAGCCCCACAGGGAATGACGGGATGAACAAGGGACCCACAGCCACAGCCATTCAATCAAAATAGGATAAGCCAGGGGGACAGAAACCAACAATTTTCAACACAAAGCCCCCTAGGTGCACAACATTAAAGCAGCCTTAATACCCACCACGACTCAGGGAACTGAGCGGAAGAGAGGGTGGAAAGATTGTGAGAGCCGTGGTGGGGGAGACTATCCAGAGTCATGGCAGCCCTCAGTAACAACACACTTGGGCCAAGAGAACCGGGCTGAGTACTAGACTATCCATGGTCCCCTAACACAAGGTCTGATCCAGACGACCCATGGAGGAGGATATCCGGCTGATTGGGAGATGGGGGAGGGAAGCATTGGGGAATTGGGAATAACAACTCATTGTTTGCCTACTAAATAATGTAACTCATTATGGTCAATAAATATATGTATAAAGATTAAAAAAAAAGAATTATCGGGTCATACTTCCAAAACCTCTACTCCACAAAATTAGAGAACGTGGAAGAAATGGATAAGTTTTTGGACACCTACCAACTGCCAAAGCTTAACCCAGAGCAGATAAAAGCACTAAATAAACCTATCACATCCACAGAGATTGAAGATGTAATCAAAAACCTTCTCAAAAGGAAAAGCCAAGGACCAGATGGTTTCTCAGCTGAATTCTACAAAGCCTTCATCACAGAGCTGAAACTACTCTTTCTGAAGCTTGTTAGAAGCATAGAAAAAGAGAGAAGGCTTCCAAACACCTTCTATGAAGCTACCATTGCCCTAATCCCCAAACCAGGCAAAGATGCAACAAGAAAAGAGAACTATAGGCCCATATCTCTGATGAACTTAGATGCAAAAATCCTGAACAAAGTCCTAGCAAACCAGATACAATGCTACATCAAAAATATTATCCACCCTGACCAAGTTGGCTTTATCCTAGAGATGCAGGGATGGTTCAACATATGCAAGTCGATAAATGTAATACATCACATTATTCAGCTCAACAACAAAAACCACATGGTTATCTCAATAGATGCGGAGAAGGCCTTTGACAAAATTCAACACCACTTCATGTTCAAAGCTCCGGAAAGAATAGGCATAGATGGCCTATACCTCAACTTAATAAATACAATGTACAAAACTCACAATGCACAAATTATTCTCAATGAGGAACGACTCAAGGAGTTCCCACTCAATTCAGGAACAAGACAGGGCTGCCCACTCTCACGACTGCTCTTTAACATAGTGCTTGAAGTTCTAGCTCAAGCGATAAGACAGGAGAAGGGCATAAAAGGGATACAAATCTGAAAGGAAGAAATTAAACTATCCCTCTTTGCAGATGACATGATCCTTTATATATCAGACCCAAAGAATAGTATCAGTAATCTCTTGAAGGTGATTAATGCCTTCAGCAACGTGGCAGGATACAAAATTAACACAGAAAAATCAGTACCCCTTCTATATGCAGAAGACAAGCAGACAGAATAAGACATCAGAGAGACTGTCCCATTTTCTATAGCCTCAAAGAAAATCAAATACCTTGGAATATCACTAACCAAGGTTGTAAAGGACTTATATAAGGAAAACATTGAAACACTCAAGAAGGAAATAGAGGAGGACATGAGAAGATGGAAAGATATTGCATGCCCATGCTTAGGGAGAATCAGTATAGTAAAATTGGCAATCCTGCCAAAAGCGATTTACGGATTCAATGCCATGCCGATAAAAATCCTATCCTCTTTCTTCACAGACAGAGAAAAAAATAACCTCTAAATTTATTTGGAAGGGTAAAAGACCTCGGATAGCGAAATCTATTCTAAGAAAAAATCCTACTCAGGAGGTATCACCATGCCTGACTTCAAAACATACTACAAAGCCATAGTAACGAAAACAGCATGGAACTGGCATAAAAACATACAGACGGATTAATGGAACAGAATTGAAGACACAGCTTTAAATGGAAGTAACTTCAGTTATTTGGTCTTTGACAAGGGGGCCAACAATGTACACTGGGCCAAATATAGCATCTTTAGCAAATGGTGCTGGAAGAATTGGATAAACATGTGTAAAGAATTGAAAATAGACCCACTCCTTTCACCTTGCACAAAAATCAACTCCAAATGGATCAGAGACCTTAATATAAATCCAGTAACCCTGAAAACCCTGGAATAAAAAATAGGAGGAACTCTACATGAAATAGGAGTGGGGAAAAATTTCCTGAGCAAATCTCCAGCAGCCCAGGAAATACAACTAACACTTAACCAATGAGACCTGATCAGGCTCAAAAGCTTCTGGACAAACAAACAAACCATACTCAGAGCCAAAAGACCCCCTTCAAATTTGGAGATGATTTTCGCCAGCAACAACTCAGACAGAGGCCTAATTTCCAGAACCTACAGAGAACTCAAAAAAATTAATAACAAAAACCCAAAATGCCCCCTCACAAAATGGGGTACTGATCTCAACAGAGAATTCACGGAGGAGGAAACACAAATGGCCTTGACTCATCTAGGAAAGTGCTCAACATCTTTAAGCATCAGGGAAATGCAAATCAAAACCACAATGAGATATCACCTCACCCCTGTCATAATGGCAATCATAAAGAAAACCAACAACAATTGTTGCTGGCGAGGATGCGGGGAAAAAGGAACCCTCATTCACTGCTGGTGGGATTGCAAACTTGTTCAACTGCTATGGAAAGCAGTGTGGAGACTCCTAGACAGAATGGACATAGAACTACCAATGGACCCAGCTATCCCTCTACTAGGCATCTACCCTCAGGATGCCACATCTCGATGCAGAAATTTTTGTACAACTGCTCAATTCATAATAGCCAAGAATTGGAATCAACCCAAGTGCCCATCCATGGAGGAATGGGCAACGAAACTGTGGTATATTTACACGATAAAATTCTACTCAGCTGAAAGGAAAAATGACATATCGAAATTTAGGAAAAACTGGTCTGACTTTGAGCAGATCTTACTAAGCAAACACTCAAAAGAACAGAGAATTGAACGCCGCATATTCTCCCTCATATGCGGTCCTTAACCAGGATAACCGTTTTCTTTATGCAGACTAGTAGAAAGAAGTGAGAGGTTATGAATGAGGTGTAAGGGAAGGGGGGAGGGGAATGGCTTAAGCATGAGGCTAAACCAAATTAGATTAAAAAACATAAAATCCTCACAAGCATACTGTAACCTGAAGAGTAAGTAGTGGGCGTCAACTGGAACGAGGGGTAGTAGTAGGCGAAAATGTCTAAGCAAGTGAATAATTGAGCAGTTTGACAGCTCCGGGTCCCAGCCACCGGATCCTTCCCTCACTGAGCTGTTAACCAAAGTGACCCATGAGGTTCCAAAAACAAGACAGAATTCGGTCAAGGCTCTTGAATGCCCTCCCCAGGCCTGAGGCAAAACCCTGTTGCTAAAGAAACCACAGAATGCCATTGATCAGCATCGAGAAACCCTTCCAGGACTGGAATGGTAACCAGCCCCCAGATGGCAGTTAGTGCAGGGCTGGAAGGCACTACACAAGCTGCCAGGGGAACCTGATCGACAACAACTGGAGTAAACAGACCATTGACATGAAACACAGTCTGCAGCCATGAGTAGGTTGACCACACCTCCTACTGGGAGAGAACAGCAAACCAAGAAAGGAACATGTGTGCAATGGAGGAACCTGGGCCTGGGGGAGACAATCAACAGCTATTAAATTCGGCCAAATATTCCACTCAGTGAGGGGGAACCCTTGATTGGAACTGGAGATTCAGGGAGATATGCACCAGATCCCATACTCTTGGGCTCCCAAGAGAAATGCATTATGCGAGCGTCTGACAGGGAGACTACTAAAAATAGAAGCTAGGTAATCCAGAATGGTATATATTTGTTAACCTATACTGATCTCACTCTCCAATGGAGATTGTGTTTGTATTTTTCAGAATGCAGCGAGAGAGCTGTGGCCCATATAACCCTACCAACTGACCGCAGGCAGAAAGCTGAGATCCTAGCAAGAGATGAGCCACCACAGTCATATCGTGGAGAATCTATATGGAACCCTGCAGAGAAGCACGAGATGAACAAGGGACCCATAGCCACAGCCATTCAATCAACTCAGGATAAGCCAGTGAGACAGAAACCAACGATTCTCAACACAAAAACCCCTAAGCTTACAACAATAAAGCATCCTTAATACTAACCCACCATGACTCAGGGAACTAAGTGGAAGAGGGGCGGAAAGATTGTGAGAGCCATGGTGAGGGAGAATATCAGAGGCATGGCACCCCTCAGTAATAACACACTTGGGTCATGAGAACCCGGCTGAAGACTAGGCTATCCATGGTCCCCTACCACAAAGACTGATACAGACGGCCCACGGAGGAGGATCTCCAGCTGACTGGGGATGGGGAAGGGGGGTAATGAGGAATTGGGGATAACAACTCATTCTTGGCCCACTAAACAATGTAACTCATTATGGACAATAAAAAAAATTTTTTTAAGATATTTAAAGAGAAAAACACTATAGAATATACACAAACTCATAAAAATTAAACAGTACACTACTTAATGATGAATGGGTCATTGAAGAAATCAAGAAGGAAATGAAAAAAAAAGGAAATTAAAAACTTCATAGACTCAAATGAAAATAAAAACACAACATATCAAAACCATTGGGACACAATGAAGGCAACCCTTAGAGGGTAATTTATAGTTTTAGGTACATATATGAAGAAACTACAAAGGTCACAAGTAAGCAACTTAATACTTCACCTTAAAGCATTGGAAAAAAAGAGCAAGACAGGGGCGGAGCATCATGGCGGACTAGTAGCAGCCTTGCCAGGACTCTCTTCGAAAAGGTTTGATTCTTCAGCTGGGATCCAAACCCGGGACCCCAGCTGGCCTTGAACCCAAACCTACCGTTTCCCCAACTCCACGCTAGCCGGGGGGTCAGGTCTCCCCATCTGCTTTCTACTCGGCAGAGGAACAAAGCGCCACCCTTCCCCCACTCCTAGCTCCCGCTCCCGCCGGCAAGCCGCACGGCTGAGAACCTCTCCCTCCCGGGGCCCCCTTCCTCCAGCCTCCCTCCAGCGATTCTTGGGCGCATTTCTCCCTGAGACCCCCCCACATACACAGGCAATCGCGCTCCGCGGACAAAGTGAACTAGCGCGGTTCCCTGAGCACTCCGGTCTGCAGCTGCCGGGCAGGGCCAGCCCTCAGGCACCGGGGAACCTCTGCCAGGGCTGAGAGGGCAAAGGCGGCTTCGGCGGGCACCGGGGTCCACGCACCACTGACCCTCCAGGGATTCTTGGGCACGCTTCTCCCTGAGACCCCTCCAAATACACAGGCAATCGCGTTCCGCGGGCAAGCTGAACTAGCGCAGTTCCTGGAGCGCACGCAGGACCCTCAGGCACCGGGGAACCTCTGCCAGTGCTGGGAGGGCAAAGGCGGCTCCGGCGGGCACCAGATAGGAGGACAGAGTCATGTGGGAGAACACTGGGCCATATAGTTGGAGTGCTGGGACTGTGTTTCTACTCCAGCATACCATCTGGGAGCAGGGGGATCCAGTCAGGTAAAAATCTAAGCCTCTCTGGGGACAGAACATCCCAACAGGAAAGACCTTCGTTTAAGATCAAACCTGGTGATCTTTCCATTGGAAGCAAAGCAGGCTGAACAGCACCCCCCCAGGGTGCCTGAGTCCCACTCCCCTACCTAGACATGGGAAGAAATGAAAGGGAAAAAAAAAACCACAAAAATCAAAGACGGAACTCACCAAACCAGGGCCCCTAGTTCCTTTATGGAGCAGGAGAGTGGCAAAGAAACAGAGGCAACACATACACAATCGCAAAGAGAGAACAATATGTCTCCTGACCACAACTGCAATGCAAATATGAAGCAACTAATGGCTGATATGGAAATTATGAGAAAAGACATGAATGAGATGAAGTTATCTAACTCAAACATAGTCCTCTAAGAGAGGAGCTAGACAACCAAATGATTAAATTTGATGAGGACCTAAAAAAATTAAAAATGTTTATCAGGAATCCCAAGCAAAAACAAAATTAGATTGGAAATTAGATCTCACCAAAGAATTGGAGTCTATAAACAAAGTTATAGCAGAAACAAATAATAAAAATGAGATGTTAAAAACCTCCCTTGAATTAATCAGTCCCAGAGTTGATAATTTGGAGGACAGACTTTCAGAAGTAGAAGACAAATCAGAAGGAATTAATGAGGATGTCATAGGTTTCAATAAATTCAAGATATCAAGTGAGCAAAACTTGAGGGAAAAGAAGCCCAGGCTAAGGGCATAGGAAATATCTTCAACAGAATTATTCAAGAAAACTTTCCATATCA
>PVHP010055658.1:0-10061 GCA_004024765.1 Zapus hudsonius
TAAGGAATCTGAAAATAACTCTTACTAATACACCTAATTATTTTATTCTTTAATATCCAAGACCCTTCTTTATGCAGAATTATTTGAAAGACACTGTAAGTCCCACTTTTTTCTCAATCTTTCATTTTTTGGAATCATGGTATATTATTTATACTAGAGCCAGTGAAAATTTGTTAACTACATATGCAGCATATACAATGGAAACTCTTGCTGCCACCTGTCCCCAACTCAAAAGGTAAAAGAGCCATTGTGATTCTCCTGTTTGCTCCCAGGTATGCGTCCCCAGACTTTGTCTCACAACCTTGCTCCCAGCATTTCCCTAGTGATGCACTTCTCTTTGTGGTTGTATCAAATATGTATGCATCACAACAATGTAGCAATCCACATGTCCACTAACAATTTGTGAACTGCTTAAAACATTTTACTGTTACAATAATGGCTGCAGCAAGCATCTTGGTTACATGTGTAAAGATTTCTCTGGGGTAGATGCTTAAGAGTGGAAAGCATGAATCACAAAGTTAAATGGTTGCGTGGTTTTCCAAAAGGGATTGACTAGTATATTCAGTCATTTTAAAAGTGTGTCAAAATACATATCCTGCTATGATAATGGACTTAAATATTTCTTTATGTACTTTTTCATCTTTCTCTTTGTGTATGTATGCATCAGTATTTTTATTGACTTCTCTAAGTTTTAACTAAGTATCATATTCTTTCAATGACTTTTTATTTTTTTAAATTTCATTCCTTACATTCATTGTGTCTTAATTACCTAAGGATTTTCTTATTGGTGTGTAATGTATGCTGAGTGTATTCCCTCATCCTCTTCTCCTTTGTCCTTCTTCTTCCTGTTACTACCTTTTATTCTCCTAATAGTTCACTTCTTCTTGCATGCCATATATATTTTTTCATATAATCATATATATATATATATATGATTTTATGTATAGTTATAAAATCATATATATGTGATTTTATGTATAGTTTTAAAATCTAGGAACCGAAAATAAAAGAAAACCTATTTTTCTTCCAGAAACAGGCTTAATTTGCTTAATATGACTGTCCTGTTATATCTATTTTCCTGAAAATAACATAATTTCATTCTTTGTTAATAAAGAAATCAATTATGTATATAATATCAATTATGTATATATCATCCATTCCTCTATTTTTGACACCTAGGTTGGTTCCATCACTTCATTATTGTGACTAATGTTGTAATAAACACTATTGTGCTTACATCTCTGTGAAATGTTGACTTAGAACCTTTAGTTAAATATCAGAAACATAGGTGGGTCATATCATACATCTATTTTCAGTCTTTTTGTAAAACTTACACGTTGATTTTCTTTTTTCTTTATTATCCATAATTAGATACATTGAATGAGCAAATAATGAGCTGATATCCCAGTTCCCCGATTTCCCTCTTCCCTGTCCCCAATCAGCTGAATATTCTTCCACGTGGGTAGTCTGGATGAGTCCATGTGATAGGAGGTTATGGATAGCCTAGGAGTCAACCTGGTTCCACCCTCCCCCTTTGTATGTTGTTACTGAAGGGGGGCAATGTCTCTGGGAGTTCTCCCCCACCATGGCTCTTACATCTTTCCATCCCCTCTTCTGCTCAGTTCCCTGAATCGTGGTGGGTGAGTATTAAGGCTGCTTTATTTTTGAGGTCTTAGATGCCTCTGTACTTCTGCTTTGGGTTTCGTTGGACAAGAAAACTAGAAACCCTAGCCGTGAACCAGGACCCTCTTCACTGAACCTGTCTGGTCACTGTACCATGGCTTTGGTATCCTTGGCAGCATGATCAGCCAAGCTGACCAGCAAAGTTGACCCCCAGGAAGGTCATTTCCACAAAAGATAAACAGGGTTTTTTTAATACTTAACTTCAGTTATAATAAAGATGCAAATGCAGAAAAATGCTTGATGACAAATGTAGGTGAAAGACTAAATCCAAAAAAAAAGTATTTTCCTTGCCAATATAATAAAAACCCAGATCAAAAAAAAAATCATCACTGGGTGTCAGAACCATTAGGTGATGGGTTCAGAGGAAACGAGATGTTCTCAGTGTCTCATGTTACCCTACAGGTTGCATATTAAATACAAATGCTTTCAATGTAGTAGTTTCACATTCTGAACCTTAATCAAATGTAGACCTGTCATGTCATCAACTTCAGAAACTCTGATTGTCACCCCAGTGTGACATAATAAGGAATACCAACATCATCTATAAAGTATCTTGCCAAAAAATTATCCACTTTGGTTCTAATCATGAGGAAATAACTTTTTAAATTTCAGAGTGTAGGACATTCTCCAAGATAATATGTCTGTTCTCTTCAAAAAAAGTCAATGCCATTAAAACCAAATGAAAGACCAACAAAATGTTCCAGATTAAGCAAAATTGGAATGACATAATAAAATGTAATGTAAAACTTTGATCTTAGATTTTAAAAAACAGTTATAAAAGTCATGTAGTGATAGTGTAATGGTGTAATAGATAATACTATTGAATTAGCATTATGCCTTCAATGTGAAGATGCATTGTGATTATATAGAAGAATGTCCTTACCTTTAGGTTTACAGCAGAGGAAGGAGAGGGAGAGAAAGAGTAAAGGAGAGAGTCAAGGGGAAAAGTGGGAAGAAAGAATGAATCAATGGAGGAAGAGAGGGACAGAGGAAGTTTGACAAAATAATTGAATGAGGGGTATACAGTAGTCTCTCCTCCAGGCGTATATCCCAAGACCCCCTAAGTAAACCTTTGTCCCCTTATGTATACCTATTATAAAATTACTTTATTTTATTAAGCATAGGAAAATATGAACATTAATAATCTAAAACAGTGACAATAACATACTCTAATAAAATTGTCAACATTGTTATTTGTGTGTTTTGAACAATTTTATAGTAAGAATTACTTGAGTGCAAATACTATGATCTCATGACAATCAATATCATAACCAGTAATCCTGATTACTAAAGCCTCTTAGTGATGACTAATGAGTGGACAGAATATACATGGTGGAAACACTGTACTAAAGGATGACCCATCCTTGATAGGATGAAGCAAGATGATGCACTTTCATCATACTATTCAGAACAACATAACTTAAAACTTATACAACACTCCTGGAATTTTTCATTTAATATTTTCAGACTATCATTGACTATGGGTAGCAGAAGTCATGAAAAGAAAAAAAACACAGATCAAGAGGGAATTATCATATGAATTACTATTTTCTTTAGTCTTAAAATGTTTTAAAATGAAAAGAAAAATAAGGTATAAGATGGCCCATTTTCTTCTCTTATTCCACTAAATGCAAGGCTAGTCCTATAAAGAAGCCTGAGATACGTACACAGACTACATTTCATAGCAAAGACCCATAAAAACTGAAACAATTTTTAAACAAATTGCAGCATCTGCTTATGGAGAAATGTTATACTTCGACTGTTATGTGACTGTCAGGATGATTTGGTGTCATAATCATTCAAGACAAATGTCTAATAAAAGCTAATATCTCAATATCCACTCCTACTTATGACTCCTTGATCATTAATTTAGTTCAAGGATTCTTATTATCTTATAATTAGTTAAGAAGTCAAAAGAATAATGCAGTAAAATATATATTATAGATGGCCTGTAAAACTATTCCAGCTTAAAATGTGGGTTAGCATACAGACTCAGTAGTCAAATTGTTTTAATATTTAGTGGTTTTCAAAGTAACTTAAAATGGAAGTCAGTCGTGATAGCAATGGGCTAAGGAAATAAAGTTTTCCCACATTATATATTTTGTCATTCTGTATTATTGAGCCATTTTATTTTATCCTGGAGATATTGTTAGCTGAGAATATGTATTTAGTGTGCACATTCCTCTCTTTAGACCTATTGCAAAATTAGTCTAAGCCCTAAATATTGATAAGATATTGGGAATAATAAGAACTTTCAAGACAATTATATATTTGAAAGCATTTAGCATCGAAAAGAGTAAGGTGACTTCATGGAAAATTATGAAACAATGCAAAATTAAATAAATGCTGCTTTCTAATTTCACAAATTCCTTCTCATTTGTATTAAAAAGAAACAATGAACCATTTCTAAAATATTTAAAGTCACCTCTATGGTCACAACTACTAATGCTTTAATAAACTATATACAAAATGGCACCATTAAATGTGAATACTTAAACAAACAAAAAAAACCTTGCTCATGGAGACTGGGGATGTAGTTAATTTCCTTGGTAGAATGCTTGCCAGCTATGCACAAAGCTAAGAGTTTAATCCCAGAACTGCATAAACCAGACATAGTTTAGCATGCCTGGAATCTAGCATTAGGAGGGGGAGGCAGGATGATCAGAAGTTCAAAGTCATCCTCAGCTACATAGTGAGTTTGAGGCCAGCCTGGGATACACGGGACCCTGTCTCAACACACACACACACACACACACACACACACACACACACACACACCACTGAAAAATCTTACTTAAATATTCAATAATTCATATAATGAAGAACGCACAATTATTTTAATGAGTGCTAATTTACCTATGACACTTCTCAAATGATCTATGGAAACATTTAATACTGGCTCAAAAAAGAACATTAAAATTCCCAAATTACCTAAGGCGCCTTTGAGTTTGTTTTTAATGGTTTTCAGAAGATAAAGATCTGTCTTGTTAATTAACACATTTATCATCAGGAGCTTTTTTCTTTGTTTACACAAATTATCCCATGATATGCTTTCTACCACTTTCCTTATGTAAGCTGAGCAGGAAAGTGCACTGATACATCATGGCCATACTAAACAACTTCAAATTCTCACAATTTGTTCTTAAAGGGCTCAGCTTAGGTTCTGTTTTCTTCCCTACATCTCTTCTTCCCTACATTTTCACAGTGGCTGGCTATTAGAGCTAGAAGGGTCCTAAACACCATACAGTTCAGTATTGCAGACAGGGCCCTGAGAAGTCTGCATGATTTTCACAGACACATCCTCTCTTTCTCCCCACCAGCATCTCAGAAAGTTTCTCAGTCTACTGACATTTGTAAACAAAATAAATAAATAAATAAATCATACATAAATCACACATACATACATACATACATACATACATACATACATACATAGTATGGTCTATATTTGTGGCTCTTTAACTATTGCTCTTTATTTAATCTAAATCTTATCAACCTTTTTTTTCTTTCCTCTGTGGACCATTAATGCCAAAGTTTCTGAAAAAGCCATCAAGTTTATCAGCTGTAAAATTGGGCATATGGATAGCCACAGAAAATTTATAGTTTTCAAGTCAGTTGCTGACCAAAAAGTAATTATAGTAAGATTTATTTGTAATTTATATCCCAGATGGCACAATGTGGTAATTTAGAAAGCCATGGGTATAAAGAACATGAATTCATAGAATTACAGCTATCTTGTTATAATGATTTCACAAGAGCATTCACTCATTTTAATAAATTTATTTGCTTATTTCCATTAATTTTATATAAATAGTATAGTCACAAAATTCAAAAGTCAGAACACAGGAATTCCTCCCTCCATAGTGTGTGCTCTCCTGCCTCCTTACAATTTCACAGTAACACCCATTATTATGTCTGCAAAAAAAAAGCCAAAACAAATATAGATTATTTACTTCACTCAAATTTCCTCAAAGGGAAATTCTACACATACTGTTTAATACTCTTGTCACTTAATAGAATAATTTTCAGCATTATTTAAATATGCCCAATATCCTTACAGGAACCACTAAGAAAACATATAAACATTCGACTTCAAATTTTTATCACAATAATGTCATAAAATAAGTCATCACTAAATCGACAATATTTCTTCAAAGAAATAATCAGATGAGCTATATCTGTAACCAAAGACCAATATCAAATTGACATAAATTGTAACTATAGTGAAATACACCATTTAAATCAAAGATAACTTTTAAATTAGTTATATAAAATTACTCGACAATATAGTAATATGTTAATGCAATAATATATTTTACAGTAATGTATTAATATAGTAACATATACAATAATTATACACAATACAATTATTTCCAATATTATGAATTATACTCATAAATCCAAATGATTATAAAAAGCCTCAATGCATGCAAATCACTTCTTCCATAAGTTTCATGTACCTAAAGAGTGTTCGTCAAAACACAATTGATGACACCTGTTTTGTGTTCTTGGACATTGCATGGGGTTTATATTTTGAGCATGATTTTTATGCCCATATTAATGCTATAAATTCACATGCTTTTTAATTTTTGACAATCTCACCTCATTACCCTCTGATACCCCCCTACTACTCCCACTGAATCCCTTTTTTCTTCTAACTAGTCTCTACCCTACTTTCATGTCTTTTGTATATGTATGACCCACTGAGTTTAATTGGGACTGCTGCAGGTTTATTTACCTGGGCATATGGAATGTACCAGTGACTACACACTGAAAAAAATGGCTCCTTTTGCCCTAGCATCCACTAACTGCTTTTAGCTCTTCAGGAAGGGCTGGAACCTCATGTGTATTATAATACCACATCTTGGAGACAGCATTCCACTACACTCCTCCCCATCCCTCAGCTCATTGGTCTGGAACTCACCAGTCAAGCTACACTAGCTGACCAGTGAAGCCAAGAGATCCTCCTGTCTGTCTCTCCTTCCCCAGAGCTGGGATTACAAGGACATGCCATCATGCCCAGAGTTTTTATGTCAGTCCTGGTGATCAAACTCAAGTCTCCATGCCTGCAAGATGACTCCCCAGCCCAACACTGATATTCCTAAAATCTCAAATTACACGAGGCTTCTGGTATTTAATCCCATAAGGCAGCCAGGAGGATACAGAGAATTTCTGACAGTACAGAGTATGTCAGTCATCAAAGGATGGACTGCTTTACAAATGAAGACACATTAAAAATTATCATTTATATCAGAAATGATAAAGGCTAAGAGGAGGTTTTCTTAAATAAAATTATAGATCGTGTTATCAAATGTGACAATGCTAATGTAGTGTCATTTCCTTGTAAACTCAACCTTCCTGGACAAATCAAAAGATTCATAATTTTAACATAGTTGAGAAATGAACAAAAGGTTCTGGGAAGAACTCCCTACATCATAGCCAGTACTAAAAATGCAGATTGGTTCAAGTCGCCAGGCATTTTTCAAAAACAAGAAATCATCCTTGGGGAGTATAGTAATGCAATCAATACATATTTACCCTACTGTTACGGCTTGAGTCTAAAATGTCATGGAGTCTTTAAGAGGTGGGACCTCACTGGCAGAAGGAGCCCACAAGTTCAGGACGTTTCAAGGTTATGCATGCTGCTGGTTATGGCCTGATTTCTCTGCTTCCTCTCTCTCTTTCTCTCTCTCTCTCTCTCTCTCTCTCTCTCTCTCTCTCTCTCTCTCTCTCTTTCCTATTTCTTATAGAAATATATTTTTAAAAGAATCAACATACTAGATAGCAAATAATCTAGACAAAACTATTTTCATAAATAACTATGCCCTTACCTGAAGACAGAAAAAAAATATTGATTTCTTTCATCATCACATGACATCATTGTTCCTGACATCATTCTACTGCTCAGCTTCTACAAAAGGCTTAAAATGGGGAATTGGAAAGATGAATGATTTTGCTGTAGTCTATTAGACATGTATGATAGGCTATGGCATATTTTCTCACCATAAACTACTAGCACCTCAGTATCCACTTGTGTGAGAATTTCATATGCTCATTACTAACAGAATCACATGGGACTTCTGTGTTCACCCCATTCTGCCAGGCACTGACTCTCATTCTTCTTTGATAGAGGAAAGAGAAATGAAGCCTCTCTCAGCTGTCACTCACGTGTGTCCCAGCGCGCAGGCCTGTTGCTGAATAATCATTTTTCAAACTGACAACAGCAAAGTATACCAATGACTGATGTACCAGGAGGAGGAAGCCCAGATCACTGCCGGCTCTCCTGGTGCTGGGCACTCACAGGGCAGGGACTTTTAGCAATAATAATTGAGTCCTAAGACCTCAGAGATGGAACAGTCCTCAAAGCAATGTGACTTCCCAATTCCCATTAGACAGGAAGTCTGACAAATAAAATAAGGAACTTTTGTACTGAAGAATTAAATGCAGACTGTTGCATATCTAAGTTGAAATCCTCCTTAAATTCATGATGAAGAAGATTGATTCATATCACATAGAAGAGCTGCTTTGTTGATCTATATGGGCTGTGCATTCTTGCAATATAATCATGCTGAAATAAAAAATGTACTTAGAAACAATCTTTAAGATTTTGTGCCCACCTCATAAGTCCTGCAAAAGTCATTCCTTGTTGAACCAACAGATGGAGTGGCCAAGTACTAAAACTCCTGTTTAAAAAGCATTCAGTTATCTGTGATTTAAGTATATAGGGATAACGTAACAATTTCCAGATTCCAAAACCCACAAAATTAATGTAATACAAAATGTTTGTGCAAATAAAAATTGAACTGTTTACATCAAGACATTGAATTTCACCCTTATTCAGACAGCGCCAAATCCTGTTAGAAATAAAACTAGAATACTGAAACTGCAACGAAGTAGTTGTTGGTCTCATCTACTCTTGTATTTTGAAAAATCTGTTTCCTTCGTGCCCTCCACTTTTATTATTTTTCACTCTGTTCCAGTTTTTTTATTTCATTATGGATATTTCACTCAAAGAAATAACAGTACCAATGACTTATTGAAAATGTAATGAAAAAATGAAAAAGAAATAGGTGAGAATGAGAATGTGGAGTTTTTTATTCCAACAGCAGGTAACTCGATTTAACTTCTATGTTTCTGTTTTGATTTTTTTTTCAGAAGAAATCATACTGGATGCTTGAACAAAGTCCATAAAAGATCTGCAGATTTTGTGAATGGAATTTATTTGCACCCCATGGACCCTTTTCAGGTCCTGAAATTTGAGGCAGCATTAAGTAATCTTTTGTTATTACCACCTTTCAGTTGTGCATTGGCAGAGAAGTGGATTATAAATGTCTTGAGGTTCGAGAACTCTTTATTATCATTTGTTTCTTAAAAGAGGAGAGAAGTCCCACCTTTCACTGAGGCCAGCACTGAAATTTGTCTGGAAAAAGAATATGGTGATGTCCATTATCACTGACTGATTCAAATGGAATGAGACTGAGCACAAACCACCCCCCTCAAAAAAAAAAAAAAATCAAGGACTTCCCAAACATCATTGATTTCTTTTCCCTACAGAGCTTGTAAAATTATTATATTCCATCTTTGTGTCCTCATTTACCTTCATGATCATTAAATACCAAGTTGAATTTTACTCGTTAACCAGAGTCTAGGCATTATGCGATTCAGACTTAATAAGAAGAAAATTCCTTACTCAAGTAAGATATTTACTCTATTATTAAATATACTGTGAGTTGCAAAGGTTTTATAACAAATGAAGAACATATAATTATACTAGATAATCTCTAGGGCACGGGCAGCAGAATAAATGTTAATGAACTAACAACAATCCTCTCTGAATAAGAGGGTATGCAGTTTTACGTTTCTATTAGTGAGGGTTTATAACTTTTCAACCAAAATCATGTACCGCTTTTTTTTAAAAAAGTTTAAATGTAGGGGGGCGGAGCAAGATGGTGACCGAGTAACAACTTCGCCAGGACTCTCCTAAAGGTTTGACCCCCACAACTGCTATCCAGGCTTTGGACACCGGCCGAACCCGAGTTCGAACTCTCCTTCCCTTTCTGCTCCCCTGTGGAGCAGAGGGCCGAGCCCTCCCGCCCCGGCTGGCTCCCGCCGCCATTATCCCCTGGGGCTGATTTCAGACTCTCCGAGTGGCTGGGGTTACATTGCAGGACTGAGACCTGGGCAACCCGCCAGTCCTCGGAGGCGGTTTTCCCCACCTTCTGAGAGGGGAGGGAGTGTTTCTCCGCGGAGGTTTGGGGTCTGTCCGCAGTGCAGGCCCAAGGTTGGGGCCGTCGCTCCCCGGCTTTGGGATTTTCCGCGGGTGCCGCCGGTCCTCAGAGGCGGTCTTCCCCACCTTCTGAGAGGGGAGGGAGTGTTTC
>PVHP010055660.1:0-10075 GCA_004024765.1 Zapus hudsonius
AACTTGTGTTGCAAGGCAATAGGCACCAGATCCCGTACTCTTGGGCTCCCAAGACAAGATACAATATGGGAGCTACTAAAAATAGAATCTAGGTAATCCAGAATGGTGTATATTTGTTAACCTACACTGACCTCACTCTCCGATGGAGATTATGTTTGTGTTTTTCAGGATGCAATAAGAGAGCTGGGGCCCATCTAACCCTGCCAACCGATCTTACGCTGATAGCTGAGATCCTGGCAAGAGAGGAGCCACCACGGTCATATCGTGGAGGAGCCATATGGCACCCCACAGAGAATGGTGGGATGAACCAGTGGGTCCCACAGCCACAGACAATCAAAACAGGATAAACCAGTGAGATAGAAACCAGTGATTTTTGACACAAAGACCCCCTAAGCTCACAACAATAAAGCTGCCTTAATACTCATCCACCACGACTCAGGGAACTGTGGAGAAGAGGGGGCGGAAAGATTGTGAGAGCCGTGGTGGAGGAGACTATCCAGAGGCATGGCACCCCTCAGTAACAACATACTAGGGCCAGGAGAACCTGGCCGAATACTAGACTATCCATGGACCCCTGTCACAAGGACTGATCCAGATGACCCACGGAGGAGGATATACAGCTGGTTGGGGATGGGGGAGGGGGAGCATTGGAGAATTGGGGACAACAACTCATTGTTTGCCCACTAAATAATGTAACTCATTATGGACAATAAAAAATTTTTAAAAATAAATTAATTTAAAAAAGATAATCTTAATCACCAAGCTTCCAACATTTACTCAGTTTTGCACTCACAATTAGTTTACATCACTTTACCTATGACTTTCATAACAGTAACTGTGAGGTTTTCTGGAAGGCCTCTTCCCACTTGCTTTCATCATACTTTGAAATATTTGGCTTTCATGTTGAGTTGCATTACTGGCTTTCTTAGATGATGCTTTAATCAAAGCAGCAGATGGATTCTGCTTCTGAAATTTAAAATTTTTTGATAATAGATATCCAATAGAAAAGTTGTATTACTGGGCCTTTGGGGTCATCTCTGCTATTACCAAGTCTCTGACTGGAAACCAGTTTCTGTCATACAATGGGTAGGAGGGAAATCTAAATGACACTAAATATAAAATGTGTGAAGAATAATATGGATCTTAGTTAGGTAACTGAGATGAGGGACCTCAAGTTAAGTGTGGAGGAAGGACATTACATGATGTATATTATAATGAAACTTCTTCTATTAAACTGTGAACTCTTCTGACATGGATGATAAAGGAATGTGTCCACATCATAGGAAAATGACCAGTTGTTAAGCCAGCTGGTTTAGAGAGAGGAACACACAGAAGCCACAGTTCCAACCTCCCAGAGTTCTTTGCAAACTGGATTGTCCACAGGCGAGGTCAAGTGGGATGGTTCAGTGAGAAGAAGAAATGTCATTGGGATTTCTGGGCTCTGCATGTCATATATTTATCTCCCTTCCTGATTCTCTCATCTCTATCTGTTAGAGCAGTGATCTGTTCTAGAGGAAAGTTAAAATATTTCCCAAGGAAGAGACATTTCTCAAAAGAAGGAACTAAATAACTGCAAGTACTTATACCACAATATGGTCCTAGACATAATTAGACATCATTTTCAACATTTCTGAGGTTTCTTGACTTGACATGTGTGATGATTAGGCTTTGTTGTCAACTTGGATCTTTTCAATTATCTTGGTTGGGTCTCTGAGGATGTTTACAGGAAAGCAGCCTCTCAGCAAGGGGCAGGATGTAAAGAAGCTCAAAGAAACTAGAAGTAAACATCCTTTCCTGTGTGGGCATTGCAGGAAGGAAATTCCAGAGACTCAGGAAGCCATTAAGTATAAGGGAGGGTTGAAAGACCCCACCCTAAATCTCTATAAAAGGGAAGAGATTCTCTCCTTGGCCTTACTGCCTGTTCCCTGTTCTGTGTGTGTTGTATAGGTGATGGGTTTTTCTCTTTGCTCGGACCTGTGAAAGAGCACCAGCCTCTTTCATGGTTACAGAACTTCCCCTCAATCTGTAATTTCAATAAATACTTTCCTCCCCCAAATTGTGCCCGGTTTGAAGATTCATAACAGCCGTGTGTGGCTAACTATGACAACATGACATGATGAAAATGTTTCCAGAGACATCTTCATAGAAAACATATATTCCGTTGATTCAAGATTATATGAAGTTATTAACTTAGAATTTGAGTACGTCAGAGAGATTCTGACTTGGAGAGATAATTCTTGTTAGCAAAAACTCTTAAAAAACAGAAACCAGTAATACAAGTTACAGGTTAAAAATGATATGTATGAGACAGGCATTCGGAAGCTGCTTTTGCTAACTCACACCGTCTCCGTGCTTACCCACATAAGGTCACCAACAGCAGATGTAAGCTTTGCATATGTGTTTTCATTTGTATCTTTCCATCTCCTTTCCTTTATCTGAAGGCACACAGTGAAGCCATTGACCTTATGTTTGTTACTCTTAAGTAACCTAAGATACTAGAAATAGTGAAGCATTACAGAACAGACCACTTCCAGAGGAGTGTATTATTTATCCATAAGGACAACATCACACCCTGGCTAGAACAGAGGTATCAACTTCTGAGAGCTACTTTGTCCCCTCAAACAACGAGGACTTCTTTGGGCCACTGTGTTGAGCCGAAACTGCAACAATGATGACCACACCTTGGTGAGAGCTTCTTACCTCTTGCCCCAATTCTTCCTCCATTTAAACCTAAAGCTCATGTCAATACTGGAAAGAGAAGCAAGGTGACTTTCTCTGTTTCTCTTCCAAAATTGGCTCTGCTTTTCACCATTATTGTGTCTTTGATTGGCATATTGTAATATTTAGCCGACCCTAGCTTTTAGAGGCTTCAGGTGTTCAAGCTTTGGTTCAAAAATCTCCAGTTATGTATAATATGAAGACAAGAGAAATGAGTCAAAATATTGATAAATATTAAGAACCGTGTAAGTTCTTGGTGGTGAATTTCATCATTACAAGGTGGTCTAAGTAGCCTTGAGATAGTGGAATCTCCTGTATTGTGACTATAATACCAATAAATCTATCTATTTAAATCTATGCTATACTTAAACTGCAGTCAAAGAACCATCCAGACTTTCAGCGAATGGATACATCTCACAAGAAAAATTCTGCTACAGGAATGTTTTCTCTTCTTCTTTCTAAACACAATTAATAACTCACTTCTGTAATCTCATTGAATCTTTGCCTTTTATCTGCTCCTCTTCTCTAACTCAATGAGGTACTTTCCCTTCACACTAAGTCAGGGGTTAGAATACTGATGAGATGTGTATTTTAAAACTGCTAGTTTCTTTGAGCACAGAAAACCTGATCTACATTCTTACAGATGCTCCACTGATAGGCCTTCAACATATAGGGTTTATGGGCAGCAAAAGAAAAACAGAAAAAAAAGAATTTACACTCCTGATTCCTCTAGATTCATGAACGAGGATTTGGCAAAGAAACTGCTATAAATCAAATTTAGTTACCAGAGGTCCTTTTTATGCCCCATTAGTTCCTCTTTGTAATAAGATGTCCATTCTTAAGAAAGTGTTGTTCATGACTTCTGTTCTGGAGGAAGAGGAATAATATCGAAGAGCAGGGCTGGTCCCTATTTTGCTTTCTACAAGCATGCAGAATACTGATAGGAGTGTCATTTTATCATAATACATGGCTTTACCTCATAATAGCTCTTTTGAAAATGAGATCTCAAGGAAGATTGGAATTCTGTCTTTGCATTGCTCTCCAGAACCTAATAAGACCGATGCATCAGGATAGTTTTATAAGCCTCATATTAGAAAGTTATGTAGATAATTTTATCATCTAATAAGACTTATAAACATCTATTATTAATTTATTCTGATTTAAAATAAATTTACAATTGAAAAGATAATGGGTGCTTTTCCAAAAAAATTATTTATCTGTTATAATTAAAATGTTTTGATAGCCATGACTTTTTTTCTGTATGAAGTCTTCCTAGTGTCTAAGAATTGACAGGAACTGTACAACTTTCCGTTGGTGCTGATGCTGCTGTTAGGATCTGGCTGGAGGAAGGTAGTGAGGTGCCCTGCACTCTACTAATGAAGTTACCCTCAGGTAGTCAAGTGAGGCTCACCTGCCTGAAAGAGTTGAGAAGACCAAAAGTGTGCTGGGAATTAATGCTACTCGGTTACATCCCAGAACCACAAATGAGGACTGCTATTGGAGCTCTCATGTGCCCTGTGTACTTTAGAACATTCATATATGAATGATCAACTGATCACAATGATTCCTGATTAAACGTATTTATATCTCCTCATAAGCCTCATGATGTTGCATGAAACACACATAAACACACATGACCCTGGATGAAGCAGAAAAATATTATTAAAAAAATATTAGAAACATTGGTATCTAGGAATGTGGCCAAGAGATTTAGGGCAAAACAGGCCTTGGAGTTACTAACTCCTTTCTTCACAGCCATAGTCATTTATAATTTTGATGTTCATACGTAGAATATAAGAATAATGGGAGCCACATATTTTATGTTATTGATAAATTATAAAATACACATATGTAATTTATATTTCAAAAGTAATATAATATCTGTGAAACACTGAAGAAACAAGATGTTTTCTGTGACATAAATGTGTTTCAATTCTAATGGGATAAATAAACTGGAATTTGGATTGCAGATTTAATCCAATCTTAAAGATTCATTTATCTTCTAATGTGTCTATATGTAGTCTTTTTTTTCTATGTGCTTTTAATCACTTTCATTTGAGCATTAAGCTTTTTTTAAAATATTAATTTATTGTCCATAATGAGTTACATTATTTAGTGGGCAAACCATGAGTTGTTATCCCAAATTCCCCAACTCCCCCCTTCCCCCTCCCTGATCAGTTGGATATCCTCCTCCATGGGCTGTCTGTATTAGTCCTTGTGGCCAGGGATGCTGGATATCCTAGTACTCAGCCCGGTCTTCCTGGCCCAAGTGTGTTGTTACTGATGGGTGCCATGCCTCTGGACAGTCTCCCCCACCACGGCTCTCACAATCTTTCCGCCCTCTCTTCTGCTCAGTTCCATGAGTCGTGGTGGGTGAGTATTAAGGCTGTCTTAATTTTGGGAGTTTAGGGGTCCTTGTGTCACAAATCCTTGGTTTCTGTCTCATTGGCCTATCCTGTGTTGATTGAATGGCTGTAGTTTTAGGTCCCTTGTTCATCTGTCATTGTCTGTTGGGTTCCCTATGGATCCTCCACGATATGACTGTGGTGGCTCCTCTCTTGCCAGGATCTCGACCATCGGTCTACGGTGGGTTGGTAGGGTTAGATGGGCCACAGCTCTCTCGTGGCATCCTGAAAAACACAAACACATTTGGCTTATCCTGAGTTGGTTGAATGGCTGTGGCTATGGATCCCTTGTTCATCCCGACCTTCTCTGCAGGGTTCCATATGGATCCTCCACAATATGACTGTGGTGGCTCATCTCTTGCCATGGTCTCATCTTTTGGCCTGCTGTCGGGTGGTAGGGTTATATGGGCCACATCTCACTGGCTATATCCAGAAAAATACAAACACAATCTCCATCGGAGAGTGAGAACAGTGTAGGTTAACAAATATACAGCATTCTGGACTACCTAATTTCTATTTTTAGTAGACTCCCTGTCAGATGTTCGCAGAGTGCCTCTTTCCTTGGAAGCCCAAAAGTATGGGATCTGGTGCATATTGCTCTAAATCCCCATTTCCAATCAAGGGTTCCCCCTCACTGAGTGGAATATTTGGCCAAAATTAATGGCTGTTGATTGTCTCCCCCAGGCCCAGGCTCCTTCATTGCACAATTGCTCCTTCTTGGTTTGCGGTTCTCTCCCAGTAGGAACTGTATCCAGCCTATTCATGGCCGAAGACTATGTTTCATGCCAATGGCCTGTTTTGCCAATTAGCTTCCCCTGGCAGCTTGTGCAGTGCCCTCCAGCCATTCACTAACTGCCATCTGGGGGTTGGCTATCATTCCAGACCTCGCTGGGACTCTCGATGAAGATCGATGGCATTCTGTGATTTCTTCAGCAACAGGATTTCGTCTCAGACCTGGGGAGGGTGTTCAAGAGCCTTGACAGAATTCTGTCTTGTTTTTGGAACCTCTTGGGTCACTTTGGTCAACAGCTCAGTGAGGGAAGGGTCCGGTGACTGGAACCCGGGGCTTTCAGACTGCTCAATTATTCACAGACTTAGACATTCTCCCCTGCTACTCATGACCTCTCTTGCCAGTTGACGCCCACTATTTACTCTTTAGGTTACAGTATGCTCATAAGGCTTTTATGTTTTTGAAACTAATTTGGAATGGCCTCCTGCTTAAGCCATTTCCCTCCCCCTTCCCTTACCCCTTATTCATAAGCTCTCACTTTTTTCTACTAGTCTGCATAAGGAAAACAATTATCCTGGTTAAGGACCGCATATGAGGGAAAGTATGCGGCGTTCAAGTCTCTGTTCTTTTCAGTGTTCCCTTAGTAAGATCTGCTCAAATTCAGATCATTTTCTCCTAAATTTCAATGTGTCATTTTTCCTTTCAGCTGAGTAGAGTTCCATCGTATAAATATACCACAGTTTCGCTGTCCATTCCTCCATGGATGGGCATTTGGGTTAATTCTAATTCTTGGCTATTATGAATTGAGCTGCTATAAATATAGTTGTACAAAATTTTCTGCATCGAGATGTGGCGTCTTGCGGGTAAATGCTAGTAGAGGGATAGCTGGGTCCATCGGTAGTTCTATGTCCATTCTGTGTAGAAGTCTCCACACTGCTTTCCATAACAGTTGAACAAGTTTGCAATCCCACCAGCAGTGAATGAGGGTTCCTTTTTCCCCGGATCCTCGCCAGCAACAATTGTTGTTGGTTTTCTTTATGATTGCCATCTGACAGGGGTAAGGTGGTATCTCATTGTGGTTTTGATTTCAATTTCCCTGATGCTTAGGGATGCTGAGCACTTTCTTAAATGAGTCGAGACCATTTGTAAATTGACTTTATTAAATTGAGAAATAGGCCATCTATGCCTATTCTTTCGAGAGCTTTGAACATGAAGAGGTGTTGAATTTTGTCAAAAGCCTTCTCTGCATCTATCGAGATAACCATGTGGTTTTTGTGTTTCAGCCAATTAATGTGGTGTATCACATTTATCGACTTGCGTGTGTTGAACCATCCCTGCATCTCTGGGATAAAGCCAACTTGGCATTGTATCCGGTTTGATAGGACATTGTTTAGGATTTTTGCATCTAAGTTCGTCAGAGATATGGGTCTATAGTAATCTTTTCTTGTTGCATCCTTGCCTGGTTTGGGGATTAGGGCAATGGAAGCTTCATAGAAGGTGTTTGGGAGCCTTCCCTCTTTTTCTATGCTTCTAACAAGCTTCAGAAATAGTGGTTTCAGCTCTGTGATGAAGGCTTGGTAGAATTCAGCTGAGAAACCATCTGGTCCTGGGTTTTTCCTTTTGGGAAGGTTTTTGATTACATCTTCAATCTCTGTGGGTGTGATAGGCCTATTTAATGCTTTTATCTGCTCTGGGTTAAGCTTTGGCAGTTGGTAGGTGTCAGAAAACCTGTCCATTTCTTCCAGATTTTCTAATTTTGTGGAGTAGAGGTTTTGGAAGTATGACCTGATGATTCTCCCAATGTCTTTGGGATCTGTTGTGATCTCACCATTGTCCTTACTGATTTTATTGATTTGGGCTTTCTCATTTCTTTGTTTGATTAGGTTGGCCAGAGGTTTGTCGATCTTATTAACTTTTTCAAAGAACCAACTCTTTGATTTATCTATTTTTAATTTTTTTTCTTTATTTCCAATTAATTAATCTCAGCTCTGATTTTAATTATTTCCTTTCGTGTGGAGCTCCTCGGGTTAGCTTTTTCCATCTGTTCCAATGCTTTTAGGTGGGTGGTTAGACTATTGAAGTGAGACCTCTCTGTCTTTGATATGAAGGCATTTAGTGCGATGAACTTTCCCCTCAGGACTGCCTTCATTGTGTCCCATAAGTCCTGATATGATGTGTTATCGTCATCATTTAATAATAGGAAATTCTGAATTTCCTGTTTTATTTCTTGGATGACCCAATCATTTTTTAGGAGCGCGTTATTCAGGCGCCAGTACTTTGTGTATTTTCTGGATCCTGCTCCATTGTTAATTTCTAACTTTAATGCACTGTGGTCCGATATGATGCAAGGAACTACCTCAATCTTCCTGAATTTGTTTAGGGAAGATTTGTGACATAAGATGTGATCAATTTTAGAAAAGGTCCCATGCGCTGCTGAGAAGAATGTATAATCTGTGTCTTTGGGGTGGAATGTTCTGTAAATATGTTATCCCCAGCTGGTTAAAGGTGTCATTAAGCTCTGTTATGTACCTGCTGATCTTCTGTTTGGTTGATCTGTCTAGAGCTGATAAAGGTGTATTAAAGTCTCCTACTATGATGGAATTAGAGTCTATTTCTGCTTTATTTTTGAGTAGAGTTTCCTTTATGAACTGTGTTGCACCCAAATTTGGTGCATATATGTTGATGATGGTGCCATACTCCTGGTGGATCCTTCCTTTGATGAGTAAGAAGTGACCATCATTATCCTTTTTAATTGATTTTGGTGTAAAGTCTATTTTGTCAGAGATGAGTGTAGCCACCCCTGCTTTATTTTTATTTCCACATGCCTGATACACTGTTTTCCATCCATTTACTCTAAGAAGGTTGCTGTCTTTAGAAGTAAAGTGCATTTCCTGAAGATAGCAGATGGAAGGATCCATTTTCCTGATCCATCCTGCAAGTCTGTGTCTTTTTATAGGGGAGTTAAGTCCATTTATATTCAGTGATATAACTGTGAGGTTTGCTCTGAGCCCTGCCCTGATGAAGGGATAATGAGGGTTTTTTCTGTGCTGCTGTTATTAGCACACTGACTGTGATTGTCGTGTCTGATCTCTGGTACTCTTCTGAGGAAGATTTCTTGTTTCTTCTGTATGGGATATCTCTTGTAGGATCTTCTGAAATTGTGGTTTTGTTTTGAAATAGTCATAGAGCTGTTTTTTTCCTTCATGAAACATTTTCACTTCTCCCTATATCAGGAGGGATTACTTTGCTGGGTACAATAGTCTAGGTTGAAAGCCATATTTCTTTAGGCCCTGAAAAGCATTATTCCAAGCCCTTCTGGGTTTCATGGTTTCTAATGAGAAGTCTGAAGTAAGTCTGATGACTTTTCCCCTGTAAGTTACTGTCTACTTTCCTCTAGCAGCTTTGAGTATTTTCTCTTTGCTTTCTATCTTAGGCATGTTGATTAAAATTTGTCTTGGAGAATTTCTCTTCATATCAAATCTATTTGGGGTCCTCTGGGCCCCTTGAAAGTTGAGTGGACTTTCTCTTGTTAGATAGGGAAAGTTTTCATCAATAATTCTGTTGAAGATATTTCCTATGCTCTTAGCCTGGTCTTCTTCTCCCTCTGGGATACCCATGATTCTAATATTGGTCCTCTTTATTGTATCCCATAGATCCCTCAAATTGTGCTCACTTGATTTCTTGAATTTATTGAAACCTATGACATCCTTATTAATTCCTTCTGATTTGTCTTCTACTTCTGAATGTCTGTCCTCCAGATTATCAACCCTAGGACTGAATGCTTCAAGGGAAGTTTTTAATATTTCATTTTCATTATTGGTTTCTGTTATTATTTTGTTTATAGTCTCCAATTCTTTGATGAGATCCAATTTCCAATCTATTTTTGTTTTTGCTTGGGATTCCTGATAATCATTTTTTTTTTTTAATTTATTGTCCATAATGAGTTACAACATTTAGTGGGCAAACAATGAGTTGTTATCCCCAATTCCCCACTGCCCTCCCCTCCCCCCTCCACTGGATAATCTCCTCCATTGTTCGTCTGGATCAGTCCTTGTGACAGGGGACCATGGATAGCCTAGTATTCAGCCAGGTTCTCCTGGCCATGCCTCTGGATAATCTCCCCCACCACGGCTCTTACAATCTTTCCGCCCCCTCTTCCGCATAGTTCCCTGAGTCGTGGTGGATGAGTATTAAGGCTGCTTTAAGGTTGTGAGCTTAGAGG
>PVHP010055661.1:0-10075 GCA_004024765.1 Zapus hudsonius
ACACACACACACACACACACTCATGCACGCACGCACGCACCCATGCACACCACATGGGAAGTGGGACACAAGGATGTGAGACTTTGCCTTCACATTAGGGAAAAAGATAAGGGGTCAGTGTCTTGATTTGATCCAGGTGTCCCCCAAAAACAAATGAATGTGTTCTGGGTAATCAATCCTCAGCTGATGGCAGTTTGGGAATTAAAACATCACTAGAGTTGTGTTGTTGGGGTAAGGTTTATGGGGTTATAAACCAGCTTCCCCTTGCCAGTGTTTGGCACACCTTCCTGCCGCTGTTTGCAGTGCTGTGGCAGAGGTGATGTCCAGCCCTCTGCTCATGCCATCGTTTTCCCTGCCAGGATGGAGTCTCCCCTCAAGTCCGAGTCTGTAAGCCTAATAAACCCATTCCTCCACATGCCGCTTTTGCTTGGGTTCTTTCTGTGTAGCAACTAGAATGCTGACTGCAACAGTTTTAGAATGCTGACTGCAACTCTCTCTCTCTCTCTCTCTCTCTCTCTGTATATATACAAAGTATGGAACATCACAGAGCAAATCAGTCACATACACACAACCATTTTAAAGAGCAAAGAAGAAATAATGATATTCTAGAATCATCAAAAGTTTCTCTCAAACAAGAACAAATAAAATGTTTACCTAACCAAAGTAGGAGAGGAAAAAAAAAATTCCCAGAAGAAAAATCTGAGATGAACAGAGAATGTGACAGACCTGAAAGCATGGCCAAGTATTTCTACAGATAAGGAATAGACAAAAATATTTGGAGAAATGATATTGCCAATGGTGATGCTGTGTTAGTGTAAATAGAAAATGGTTAAGTATAGAATTTACTGATTTCAGTCTGTATGGTAAAGTGTGCAAAGATAAGATCAGTAAGTAATGCTAAAGCTTTAGCAATGTAAGAAAAAGAAATGGGTAAAAAATAACAATTATAAATACCTAATGCATCCTTGTAACGCAAGGAAAAGCTATGATACTGGTATAAATCTTGAGCAAACCAAAGAAAATAAAAACCATTGCAGAAATAAATAAAAATAAGAATACTCCTAATGAGAACAAATGGACTAACCTGGAAATTAAAAGATAAATGTTTTATAGTTTGGCTAACAATGAACAAATTCAACTTAATAGTTTTTACAGTATACACACTAAATTTCTAAGAATACACAAAGATGAAAGTAGAAGGTACCAAGGCAAAAGAAAATTAAAATAAAGACAAAATAGAAATGTTAATAACAGACAAAAGTCCTTAAGGCAAAAAAGGAGTATTTGAAGATGAAATGAACCCCAGCAAAGTCACTAAATATTTCATTTCTAGAAAAGTTTGACTAAATAATATAAAACTACAGAATGTACTTTAGCTGATAAAAAGCAATAATATTAGAAGCACAGGAACAAAAATGGCCATTTTATTGTCAAATTGAAAGATTTATAAACCTCTGTCTTATTTTCTAATTTAAAATATAAAGATAATGTGAGATTCAAAAATCCTCATAGCAGTATAAAATCCTCTCCCAAATAACTAAACTCTGTATATTCTTATTAAGCACAGAGACCACATCATAACAGACTAGACAGTCAGCCATAGCACAAATCTTAACAAATTCAATAGCACTCTTGTTATAAAGAATATTGGGAGGTAGGGGTAGATAGCATTTTGTTATGCATTCCAAGATGACACCCCAAACACACACACACACACACACACACACACACACACACACACACACACACACACACACACAGGCTCATGTGTTTGAATGCTTAGTCCGCAGCTGGCTCAGGAAGGTTGTGGTACTTTGAGGAGTGGAGCCTTACTGGATGATGCAGGTCCCTGGGGATCCAGATGCATTTCTTCTCTGCTTTCTGTCTCCAGGTCTGACTATGGCTTCCAACTTTTGGGCTTGCTATGGATCCCTGGCATGAGGGACTCTGCCTCTGAATGGAATTCCTTTCACCCCAAAATTTGGTACTAGTTAGGTAGTTTGTCTCAGCAATGATAAAGTAACTGGTACCATTCATAATATAGTCCAAAAGGATCTTGAACTTTAGGCAATCTCCCTCCCCTGTCTTCTCAATTTTGGATTACAGTCATGATCCACCGTGCACAGCAAAGCATGACATTTTGAGGTTAAAAAATATACTAGAGGGACTTAGGAAATAGATCAGCAGTTAGGAATGCTTACTACACAAGTTATAGACAAAGAGGGTCTAAGATAGCACAAGTTGAATTCTCTAGTACACCCATAAACAGCTAGCCATGGCCATATACATCTGTAGCACCAAACCTGCAGGGGATAGGGACCAGAGAAGAGTTGGGACATGCTTACTAAAAACAGCAAATATGGAAGCTTGGGCTTAAGTGAGAAAATCTGTCTCTAGAAAATAGGTGCATGAGCAAAAATATGAAAACACATGATGTTCTCTTCTATCATGTGCATGTGTGCCCAAGTCATGAGTATTTGCACACACGTTCATACAATGCACACACATCACATCACAGAACCCATCACACATTATATAACATATATATGTGTGTGTGTTTATACATACACACATATATGTATATCATATATATAAATATATACATATATATGAAGAATAGTAAAACCCAAAATAATTTTTGCTAAGGATTAAAAAGTAACTGATAGAAAAAGTTCCAGCCATATGAAAATAGGCTAAAAAAGTTACTACGTTATTCAATAAAACTATAAAAAATCTCATTATTTTCATTTTATGCATCATGTAGATTTCTCAAAAAAATCTTATTCAATGAATTTATTACATTTTAGATCAATTAATAAATATATAGTTATTTTTTTTGTTTAATACATAATCTAGTAAGCATCATAAAGTATCAATATTTAAACAGATCTCTTTGGGGTAACTAACAACATCATGATCACAAAGGGATCTTATGATATCTAATTTTATGTCACATTGGCCAGGCTAAGGTGTGTAAATATTGACTCACATATAAGTGTCAAGTCTTGGTGAAAATACATTTCAGATGAAGTTCACATGTAAGGCTCTGAGTACAACAGACTATGCTTCATGTTATGAATGGTCCTTATTAGATTATCAGAAGTCTTCAAAATACATGAAGAAGGAATTCTCCTGGTACCTTCAGAGTCAAACTACAGCATCAAACATCCCAAACCTGCCTGCCTTGCCTGGAAATTTTGGTCTAGATTACATGGGCCAAATTCAGTTCTTACATTTCCTTCCAGCTTTATTTCTCTTCACCCACAAACACACACACACAGACACAGACACACACACACACACACACACACACACACACACACATACACACAAAATGTCTATTTATCTGGAAAACTGATGAATCTAGATTCTCTTGCCAAATGTTTAAAAAATAATTCCACAGAGATGTGTAACTGTCTCCATTATATACAGTCTCTAGATAAACATTTCATTGAAATATTACTTATATTAACAAAAATTGGAAGTCAGATAACATAACAGTGATATATCAGGAAGTCACACAATAGATATTTAAGGAGAATTAAAATTAATAAATTATAAAACACTCCTATATATAATAATGTAAATAAAATATTTGTTCAGGAAAGTAGAGAAAAAAAGATTCAGATGACAACACTTATTTTAATGAAATAAAAGTAATATGTACACTAGAATATACAACAAGTATCTTTGCATTGGTGAATGCATCCATAAGCAATAAAATTAGGAAAACGAGGTGGTAACATTCAAAATGCTCCAACTGATTTGTTTTCTTTAGGTTCTAAGTAGAGGGATGGTTCAAGAAAAGACAAATGGGTGATTTCTAACACATAAGTAAGTATATCTAGTGATTAGTCATTGTTGTGTAACAAACTACTCTACATTTCAATGGCTTAAACCAACTATTTTTCTTTGGTTCATGCTTTGTAGGTCAGCTGAGCAGTGGTCTACTGAGGCAGTTCTGGTCTACACAGGTTCATCAAAATGCCTAGGTTGAAAGCACAGCAAACCACAGAGGATAGTTTTTAGCACAGGCAAGGACACTCCCTCATGGGTACACATTCCATTAATCTGGCTCATATTAGCATTTGATTTTTATGATTTATCAATTAAATATGATTCATATTTTCATTTCTATTTCAAATATTTCCAAATAAAGATATAAATCTGTACCAGGAACAAAAATATAACTAATAATGCTAAAGATACTGTTCTCTGTTTTTCAGTTTTCCTGTTTTCTGTTTTTCAGTTTTCCTTTTTTAAATGAGTTATATAGTGATTATATTTAGAATTAATATATATATATATATACATTACAATATTATATATGTTTTAGTTATATATGTATGGATAACTGTTTGTAACATTTACCAATATATATTGATTTCATTTTGTTTCTGGGATAAAATTACAAAGGATTACTCAAGTATCATTTCATTACTTGATGTCGGAAATGTTTTAATAAACTTGTTGGCAACAAAAAACTAGGCAAGGTGAATAAAATGTTATTGATAATTATAAAGTAGTTCAATAGTATTATTCTCATTAAAATTACTTCAAATTTTTCTTTCTAAATTAACCTACCTCCATCCTGTGTAACCTTTCCTGGGGGGAGGAAACATACAAAGGTCACTTCACCCCATATTGGGCATTGTCAACAATCGAAGGAATGATTCCACCAGATACTAGCTCCGTGAACCTGTCAGTCCACTGGAGTTACTTACAGGAACATGACTGAGGGGTGAGCCCAGTGACTCAAAGGTATTTGCATCACGGAAAACCCCACCCAAGCATGGGTGATACCTCAGGAGACATTACATTTCGGAAGCTCCCTGCACAACTTGTAGGCAGTTTGGTCTATCCAAGCATCTTATTTCCCCTGCACTTTTACTGCCTGTATATCCTTAAGGAGAGCCCACATCTTGTGAATTTCCTGGAACATGTAAATTTCTTTTACTTCCTGAGCCTTATGGAGCCTCCCTCTTCCCTGTAGAAGAGAATGTTTCAATTTGGTGGAAATAACTACACAAAACTCCAATATGAACAGTTATTTTATAATTGTATGTTTCCTACTGATGCAACACCCTGGTTTGTAAGTGCATATTCATATGGTGTCCATGTTTTTTTCCACAGATAACTCTTTTAATAATATTTTACAATTTTGTATAAGTGCTGATTGTTGTTGTTAAACCTGTCCACTGCTAATTCCCTTAGAGCATGCTATCTCAGGGATCTTGGCCAAGCCTCTCATCTCATCTTCTCTCTTCCAGGGAACAACATCTCTGGGGGGGAAATGCTTCACTACACTTTTGTTTGCCACTAAGTGCGCTCTGAAATTTTTTTCTTTCTTTCTTTTCTTTCTTTTTTTTTTTTTTTTTAGCTCATGGACCATCTAGAAATAAATCATACCAAATTATTAGTATATAACTAAAATCAACAGTTGACACTATTGAAAACAATTTTAATTTTGAGGATTAACTATTCCACAGATCCCAGATTAACACTAAGTATTTCTAAAGCCATATGCTAAATTATTTCCTGAGAGAAGATGGAGCCCAGGAATCAATGGCTATGTCACAAAGTAGAGAGGGGAAAGTGTGGAAGCAGGAATACCAAGGTTGGTTTTTCTTGCTGGCTGTCAGGCTCCAAATCCTTAGCATACCTCAAACTCATTGTCTTTATTACAACAATTTTAATTATTAATTCTGCCAATTGTGCCTTAAGGGTTGTTCTAAAGAGCAAATAAGAGAATTTCTGCAACAGCACATTTCCGATTCTTGGAAAAGTTCAAACTGAATATTTTTCTTTGAAAAGATTCTCTTATGAATTCCAGTTAAATTGTTATATAGAATTATTTTACTCTCCCATAAACAGGAGGTTACCATTTTGTTATAGTTCCATTTAGATTTGTCTATCTACTTAATAGGACTTTTTGACTCTGTAAAATAAATATCAGCTACAATTGTCTCAGTTGGAGATGTGTGATATGCAGCAAAACCAAAAATATTTACTATCATTGCATGTATAGAGATAAAACCAATATTTTTTTTGTTTTACCCACATCATAAAATGATTATACAAGTAAAAATTTTGAACTTAGATTTGAAAAATATAGACATATTTATGATATATTTATTAAGTATAGATTATGAGAGTCCATGAAGTTTTAGATGCATTGGGAAACAAAAACTAAGTTCCTTTAAACCCTTAGCCTTTGACGTAGAGTTAATACGTGGCATAAATATGTGCAGTTTTGGTAATGAGAATATTGTTTATTATAACAGGATAAATCAAGTTAAGTACAAATTTATACTAAGAATGATATGGGTTTATTTTCTAGAGTAAAAAGTACCCATATCCAAGTTTTATTGCTCTGATTACCAAGTTATATGCCTTCCTTTTAAGTAGAAACTTTGTATCCATCTAGTATCACAAAAAACGGAAAGAGAAGATATCACTGTGTGCAGATGTTAAAGTCTAGCAAAATGAATAAGGCATCATGCAGAGTCCTTCTAGGAATATTTGTAGTGTCTGAGCACTGATTTTATTGCCTAGGAGCTCTAGAATCTTCCTTCAGGAGGATCACAAGGAGAATGGCATGCAGCCATCAGGGAAAAGGGTGAACCCCCAAACTAAGAACTTGGCTGTCCCCAGTATTATTGTCCTGGTGCTTCTTCTGCCTTACAACTGCCAGGCCACATGCACCAGATATCTGACAACTTTCTATTGGAGAGCCCTGCAACTCTAGGACCTGCTCACTCTAGGACATATGATTCTGCAATGTGTGTGATGAGGATAGAGGGATTTTCAGCTCAATAACTCATCCTTACTATAGGAAGCTGACAAAAAGCTAAAATTCAATCTTCAAATGTTCTTGAGTTTGGTCTTCATGGCACTTTATTTATTGTTTAACTGAGATCTCTGAAATATGTAACATCAGCAAGATCAGATGGAGTTGAGAAGCAGTAACATCCCTTCCCCAGGCACGTTATTCCCACTTACTCTTCTGCTTCTCTCATTCACGTCACCTGCCCCTCATACAGCTGTCAACTTCTGACCTACGATCCTTGCGGGTACAGTATGCAGGCACAGCATGGGCACACTAGGTTGCATCTAACATAATGTGAGCATGTCCTCCTTGTGTGGGTCCAAGGGAACGTGAAGGTGAGTGTGCAATCTTATGCTTGGTCTGTGATATAGTATATTCTAGGAAACAGTGGAGTGGAAAGAAAAGACAGAGAAATGGACATGCCCATACCATCATCCTTGTACTTAATGGTATACTACTTAGTATTCATAACTGGAAAGACAATATCTGTTTTGCTCACTCAAAGACATATGATTGACTGAAGGAATGTTTATATGCTGTGTGTCATCAGGATAGAGGGATCTCAGCTGGAAATCGGTCTGTTAAAAACCTGAAGCCCTACAGATATTTCAAGGTTGTTCGCCTTCGAAATTTTTGTGAGACATCTTACTACATAGGACAAAACTGTATAACTACAAACTACAGATATGTAATAATTATTTTCATTTTTTGTACTAATATTACTGATTAGGTTATATATAGAAAAGTAAAGTTGACAAAATAGTTTATTATACTTTAAACAGATTGAGAATAATGCTACTACCCTACAGGAGTTTGAAATTTATTTATTATATAGTTTTCTGATTACAGTACTTATTCTGAGTATTCTTGAAGTATATATATGAATATTCTTGCAAAATAATCATGAATAATGTTAGCATTTTGACATTTATCCTCTGTTAATAACCATTTTTCTTAAGTTTGTGTGTATTCCTAAAGTTTTTGTCTAAAAAATATTTTCAGTCTAATAATCCTATATTTTAGCTATCTCAAGACACATTTGAAGATATCTTTTCTTTGATAATTTTATTATTGGTATTTTGAAATGTTTTCTATATATTACATAAAAGAAGAACAATGTTTAACTAATTAATTGATTTTACATATTAAATAAAAATTGTAACTGATATGTTTGCTTTTTCAGAAAACTTGAGTATCTAGTGTGATCCAACTAAGCCTAGCGCCACAGAGCTGGCAAAGGTTAAACCAGAAAAGCAACCTCTCCATTCTTATGATACTTATATTCTGCTGAAGAGAGAAATGAAATCACCAAGTAAATGAATGAGTAAGATAGTTTCAAATAATGCTAACTTCTTGAGAGACATGAAACACAGTGATCTGGGTAGGTAGTTCAGGATTTCTCCTGAACGGAGGGCCTGCATGAGCTGACAAGATGATGTATTCACCCAATAGTCAGAACAATGTCCGGGTAGATAAAAAGGTTGAGATACAGGTCCCAAGATGAACATAACATGCTCATTATGGTGAGAGGGAGTGTAGTGTACCAGTGGATAAAGAACTGGGGAAGGGTGGAGAGATTGGGGGGGGAAGCGTGAGAAGCATCAGGAGCAGACCCCACAGGGTGTGCTAGTCCCTGGTCATAAGGGACTTAGAATGTTACCCAAGTGTCTCTTAGGAGAATTACTTGTTCATTTCATAGCTAGTTAAATGTTCCAGATACAGAGCTAGGCAAGTCAAACCACCATTCCCCTATGCTTCTAATACACAGTGCAAGCTGTCTCAGAGTATCTGTGGAACTCTAACACTCCCATGTGGTTCTCCTGGCATTTCCCAGTGTCATCTCTTCTTCACATTCACTTGCTTATTTATGACCTCCATTTTATTAAATATTTCATTTTATTGTGTAGAAAATTGTTTTCTTCTGAATTTTACCCATTATAGACATAAAAATAAAAAAACATATTAGAAGATATTATCACATAACTTCATGAAAATAGTTTCTTCATAAAAATAGTTTATCTCCATGTGTTCCCCTTTTACATAGATACACAAAATAATTCAGTGAATAGGCAATGAGATTTCATAAAGTTAATTATAGAATAATATAGCTTTTTTTTTCTTAGTGGAAAGTCTGGTTCACTTAGTATTTAAGGGGGAATTCTGACTCAGAGTTTCCAAATGGTCATTTCGCTTATTGCTTCTTTTACAAGAATTTGTCAGTACAAATAATTGAAACATCCTATTGATATCACTCCTCAAAACTCTCCAGAGGTTGTCCATCCGAATAAATATCACAACCAGTCTGGAGGGATGGCTCAGCATCTACTTCATCTCCAATCTAAATGTTTCCTACTACTGTTCATGATCTCCATTCAAGCCAAACCTTTGCATTCCTATTTTTTTTTCTGGACTACATTTGTCCAAAACATCAAACACAGATTTCCCTTTCTCCAGGAATTTACAGAACAACATATAAGGAAAGTTTTTCTACCACCCCCACCCCATCACGCATCTTCTTCTATTTTTTCTTTGTATCCCTATTAATTTAAAATATTTTACTGATTTCTCTGGGTGATTATATATCCTCAAGTGCTAATAGTTTTGAAGGGTTCTGTTCTAACCTAGTTCTTTCTGGTTTGGTATATTTGCAGGTAGTGAATGCCTTGAAGTTAAATTTCATCCCTTGCCTGAATATAGTTCTTCCAGATGAATTGTTTTTAATAAAGAGCCTCAATCCCACCATCTGCAGGGTTTAAAATTTCCATCTCTGCAGTCCTAGAATGTACAGACTTTGGCATTGCTCCTTCTATTTGCAAAGCTCTGGGAGATCCCTCATTTTCATTCAGAACTTGGCCTGGCTTTTCTTCTCACACCCTCCAGAGAGAACTTTCTATTTCCAAGTGTCTCCTCTTTCTCTTGCTTGTCATTCACAAGGTACATAGTACAGGGAAGTCACTCTTAATTGAGAATGGTTTTTACTTATGTATTTTTTTGTGATATGTACCATGCAATCTGAGGCCAGGCTGCAGAGCACTGAGTCTGCTTGCATAATCAAGGTAATTTCTATTGCCCCATTTCACTGGTGCTTGGAAATCCTTCAACAGGATCTGTGCTGGCATTGCATTCTTATTTTTTAATTCATGAATTACTCATTTTCTTTTCCTTAGATTAAATTGTGAGCACCACAAGGCAAAACACAGTTTTATTTTTCTCCACCATGGAATTTCCTTTACTAAATTATTCATG
>PVHP010055662.1:0-10078 GCA_004024765.1 Zapus hudsonius
GAGGGAGAGGGAGAGGGAGAGGGAGAGGGAGAGAGAGGGAGAGAGAGAGAGAGAGAGAGAGAGAGAGAGAGAGAGAGAGAGAGAGAGAGAGAGAGAGAATGGGCATACCAGGCCTCTTGCCACTGCAAACCAACTCCAGAGTCATGTGCCACTTTTTGCATCTGGCTTTCCATGGGTACTGGGGAATCAAACCCAGGGCATCAGGCTTTGCAATTAAGCACCTTTAACTGCGAGAGCCATCTCTCTAGTCCCACATCCAATTTGAAGTGGTGTTGGGGATGGAACACAGGGCTAGATGCATGCTAGGCAGACATTCTACCTACTGAGCTACTGAGCTACACCCACCTGCTGATCCTCTTTAATGGTCAGAAGTGTGGCTCTGTACAGGGGATAGACAGTCCTGCCTTGATGGGCTCAGGCTGATCTGTTGTTTCCAAGCTTACCTGACAGTAGAAAAACCAATGTGTGAATCACTGGAACTTCTGGACAAGTCAAGGCATAGAAGCCTGGGGACTCTGGGACACCAAGGGATAGGTGCTTCCCTGGTATAGGCCTGAGGCCACCTCCAGGGCCCGAGGAAGAGATGCTCCTGGCATTGCATAGAACACCAGAAGGAGCATGTTTCTCCAAAGACTGGCTTGTACTTTAGGTGTGTGACGTTCAAGATAGAACTCAGACTCTGTCCTCAGAGCTAATCTCTCCCAAGGAATTGTGAAGCCAGTCTTAAATGAGATTTTCCCCCACTAGTGCTCAGATCCATTCCGTCAGCAAATCCCACTCATTCGATCTCCTCGTTGTCTTTCAAACCTGTGTCATCTGCCACCACTCCAGCCACCATTATTTTTCTCCAAGAGCCAAGGCCTAGACAAGCACATGGCTCCATGTGGCTCTCTGTCTCTTGCTCTGCCCATTTCCTCATCCCGCGAATCTTTCACAAAGAACAGAAGATGCGTGTACCGACTATCCACTCCATTTCAATTCTTTAATTCATCCATTTGATGAATATTTATTGAACACCTACTATACTCTACAAGCTCTGCTTTGGGGCTGGAACACAAGACCATGTAGTCTCGTCAGTGCTGGTATTGAATTATTAGCGTGGAACCATCTCAAAATGTCTGTGTTGTCAGTAAATGATTATCATTCAGATCTTTTTCAGTCAGGACAATTTGTATCAAAGTTTTTACTCACTGCTTATTGGCAATGTTCATATACATACACAACGTAAAGATCATACGCCTCTCCCATAACTCTCTCGTCTCTCCTTTCTATCCCCTTACCACTGAGCCCCTTCTTTCCAATAAGTCCCTTTTCTTTTTTGATGTCAGTTTTTGCCCTTTTGATGGATTGTTGATGAGTTCAATCACGTGCGGGTTTTGTGCAGGTAATAACAGCTGTAGTGAGGTCATCAATGCAATGGCCGCCTTGTGTCCAGAAGACAGCATACCAAAGCACTCCTCCCCATCCTCTGGCTCTTCCATTCTGTTTGTTGCCTTTTCCACAGTGTTCCCTGAGCCTTGGAGTATGGGACATAGATGTCTCCCTTACTGATGAGCGCTCCACTGTCACTTCCTCTCAGTCACCATCATCTGAAAAGAGAAGCTTCTCTAACCAAGAGTGTGAGCAACACATGGCTATAAACATGGAAGGGCTGGGGGGTAATTTGGTGGGTTGCTTTAAAGATTCCTTTTGTTGGCTATAATGATGAAAAAAATTCAAGCAAATAGAAGAATTAGGAAGGTTAAAAAAAAAACAAAAAAAACCACCAAGAACCTACCACTTTGGTCTGTTCTTCATTTTCACAAAGAAATACTTAAGACAGGTTAGCTTTATAAGGAAAAGGGTTTATTCAGCTCCTAGCCTTGGATGATGAGCAACCAAACAGCATGGTGCCGGCTCCGGTAAGTGCCTGCCCCATCCCCAACCCAAGTGGTGTCACCTCATGGCGTGTGGCAATGCAGGAGCACGGGGATGAGGAAAGACCACATTGCCAAACAGGACTCAAGAGAGTGATTTCAGGGTTGGCTTTGCTCTTGTTCTTGAGGGAGCCTGGGAGTCACAGCAGTGCTATACCTTAATCACTTCCCTAGTGACCCAAGGGCTTCTGGCTGGGCCCCACCTCTTACAGGTTCCACTTCTCAGCATTGACCCGCTGCATATCAAGCTTCTGACACATGGAACTTTGGAGGACACACTTAAATCAAGTCCCAACCACACTACTACTCAAATGAACACATGAGCACATTTAATCATGTTTACTCAAAAATACCAGTCAAAGGCTGTCCACACGACTGACATCCCCTTGGTCCACTTACTCATTCTGTCTTCAGATTTGTCACTGTTCTTGGTGGATAGCTTCTTCCTCCCTATGAATTCATGAACCAATACTTAAATAACATATGGTTGTATTTATTATTTCTCTTTCTCCTTGCCTTTGTGAATTTAAAATTAACATAAGTGATATCATGCTGTAAATATCCTGCAACTTGCTTTTAAATATTCAAACATTTGGGCTGGAGAGATGGCTCAGCAGTACAAAACTGTGCAGGCATGAGGGCCTGAGAGACTGCTTGAGTTTGATCCCCAGGACTCACAAAAACAGCTAGGCACGGCCATACACATCTCCAGTCCCAGAGCACGTAAGACCACTGGCATTTCAAGCTCTGGGATCAGTAAGAGACTCCGCTCAAATAAGAATGGATGGAAGAGCAGTGGAGATGAGCACCTGATGTTCTGCTCTGGCTACCACAGGTGAGCACACCCTGCCACAGGTGAGTGCATGGGGGTGCCATGCCACGTGGGCATCTACCTGTTCATATAACACACTCATCACATAATAACCATACAAAAGCAAAAATAAGTCATGTGGCATTTATCTACATGGCAACATAGATCAAGTGTATTCTTCATTAACGTTCTGTATAGTTTCCCACCTGTGAAAGCATCAGGATTTGCCTCTATGTCTCCATATTGAGGGTTATTTAGGAAGGCTTGTCATTGTCTCCCCATGGCTTGTTTCCTGTGCTTAAGACAGACAGACCCAACAAATGCAAAAACAAATGTTGACAATTTTCTTTCCTCCTTTCTTTCTTTCTTTCTTTCTTTCTTTCTTTCTTTCTTTCTTTCTTTCTTTCTTTCTTTCTTTCTTTCTTTCTTTCTTTCTTTCTTCTTTCTTTCCTTCCTTCCTTCCTTCCTTCCTTCTTTTCTTTGAGATAAGTATTTAGTATCTATAGGCTAGTCTCCTGGAATTCATGTCTCTCTTGCCTCAGCCTCAGCTGAATGCTGGGATTACAGGTATGCACCACCATGCCTGGCTTGACATTTTGTTACCTTTAATGACTAATAACGCCACAGTGAATTTTACATGGGGTATGCTGGTGATTGACCTGTGGGCTTTGTATACTGTAACACACTAAATATTTTCATACTGGTCTGCTTGAGTATACCCATGAGATAGTTGTATGTCCTATTTTTTTTAAAAACCAGAAACCAGCAGTTTCTCCAAGAGCCTCTATTGCACTGTGGTAGGACCCTTCTAGGCTTGGGAGCCAGACTAGTCACTCTGGTCCAGTTGTGACACCCCCTCTTCCATGAGTTGTGGTTTCAATGTTCCCCATGAGCTTTTGCAGTTGAACACTTGGTCCCCAGCTGGTGGCACCATTGTGGAAGATTATAGACGATAAAGTGGAGCTTCCTGGAGGAAGTAGGTCATTCCAGGTAGAGCTTTGAGGTTTGATGCCTGGTCCTACTTCCTGTTCCCTCACTCTGCTTCCTGGTTGTGTACACATTGTAAACAGCTCTTGCTGCCTTTCCTCGCCACCACAGATGGTCTCCCTAGAAACTTTATGGTCAAATGAAACCATTCCTCTCTTAAGTCATTTCTTGTCAGACACTTGATACCAGCCACAGTAAAGTAATATACGTATAATCCTGGGCTTTCTCTCCCTGGGCTTATCTCCTCATGTTTAAGACAGGTCCGACAAATGAAATCTTTTTAGCAAATGAAAAGCTCGTAAGAAGCAATTATATGCTGGGTATAAAGAGGTGGGTTTGCTGGCAGCTGAGGAAAGGGCCTGTAACAGAAGACTTTTCATGCTTTTGAATTCTTACCTAGATCAGGCACCGTTGCTTGGCATTTATTGGATACAGGGAGGTTAGTTGGCTTTCTCAAAACCACGGAGCTAAAATGGATCAGAAGTGGGACTTGAACTTGAATCTAAGGATTTCCCAAGTCTAAGTTCTATTTAGTATACAGGTTGCTCCTGCTTTGTCCCAAGGCATTTCCCTCCCAACACCCTTGTCTGGCTTGGTGCTGGTGCTGTCCTTCGGGTAGGGTGGGGATACTCAATGGACAGGCCACGGATGATGCCCCAGGGGGCTCCTGCCTTGGCCTGAGAGCAGACTAAAGCCAGCCTTGTCTCAGTTATGGAGAGTTGAGCCTCCAAGATGTGAAGAAGGAGAGAAAAGGACCCGACTGGAGCCTGAGGACATCACAAAGGGTGGCTCTGAAGGCATGTGTTCGGCAACTATGACTAATGAGGTGGCGAGGAAATGGCATCAATAAGAAATGAATTAAACACCGACTCCAGTTAATTCAGAGGCACAGCTGCCTGCTTTCCTACGTTCAATTTCAGATTCATGTTATGAATTGCTTCCCTGGAGAGACTCACCCCTCCCTGCCAAAAAACAGGGCCTTGAGCCAACAAACCAACTTTTAATGGAGCAAGCAGCTTTCAACCGAAGGACAGCAGCTTTATCTCTCAGTCCTCACTCTGTGGTGACACAAACTCTCTGAGCTGCCCAATCTCACTCAAGGTTAGTAATTAAGGTATAATTGAAATGAAATTAATTGCAATAGATGTGTAATTAGCACAGCCATTGATTAAGGGCATTTGACATGCGGTCTGTGCGTGAGACATTGATTACCATGCTTTTTGATAGATGTAATTGCAATGGTATCTTTTGTTGCTCCAGAAGGCCTTTTTCTGCCTGACGCATTTCCACAGGGAGAGATGGCATTGAAGTCATCTGACTTCCTGAAAATCAGAGGGAAAATGAGACCATTCCAGGCCCCTGGGCACACATTCTCTTGCTCGTTTTTCACAAAGTTTTTATTTCATGGTGGCTCACCAGTCCATATGACATCTGTTGCAGGTACTTTTTAATTGCTGAGACAAACCACCTGACCAGCAGCTGGGAGGAAAGGGTTTATAGCAGCTTCCAGTTTAGAGGGGAAACTTCATCACAGTGGAGAAAGCACGGCAGAGTAGAAGCTGGGCATCACATCTTGTCACAGCAGCTGAGAGGGAGCAGCTAGGGTGATCATCTTTGAACACCCAGTGGGCTGGATAAATAAGCCTCAAGGCCCGCCCCTCTCCAATGACACACCTCGTCCAGCAAGGTTCCTGTGGTAGTTTGAATAATGTCCCCCAATAGAATTTATTATAATTGTGTTTATTAAATTGTTAATTGTCTCCAGGCTTCTGGCTGGAGGAAGTGTCCCTTTTGCCTAGCCTCTTGGGGACTGGACCTAATTTGGATGCAAAATACTAGGGATAGATATGCAAAAGAAAAGCTGGAACCCCCGGTCTGGCAGTTCTGCATTTTTGTGAATTACAGTATTAGAGTGTGCTTGCTGGTTTCTGGAGGTGCTGTCTCTGTCTCTGCTTGGATCTGTGAAAGGGGGCCAGCCTTTTTCCCTAACTTCCCCTTGGTCTGTTACTTCAATAAATACTTTCCTCCCCAAATTGTGCCTGGTTTGGAGATTCATCCCAGTAGCGTGTGCCTGACTATGACAGTTCCACTTCCCAAATTGCCACCAGTTGGGGACCAAGTATTCAAAACCCATGAAGCTATGGAGGCATTCCACATTTAAACCACTATAGCATCTTAGTAAAGATTAGAAACTTAAAAATTAGAAAAAGGCATGCTTTCCTTCAGGATGGCACGGCCCATGTGGAATTGTTCAGCTTGGCTGGATTTTAGCTCTCCTTGTTCAACTCAGATGAGTACTTTTGTGCAGGGAACAACTTTCACAACCAAATCTAGCAGACTCCATGCAGGATGAGATGATAGAAAAGCATAGCTAGACTTTATCATCTTAAAAGCTTGTCTTGCTGGACATGGTGGTACACGCCTTTAATTCCTGCACTCAGGAGGCAGAGGTAGGAGGATCACTGTGAGTTCAAGGCCACCCTGAGACTACAGAGTGAATTCCAGCCTGGATCAGCCTGTGATAGAGCGAGACCCTACCCCCAAAAGTACCCCTTGTCTTAAGAGTAAAGCCTGTAGATCCAGGACACTCCTCTTGCCAGATATCCTGATTAGTTGGGTGTTATGCAGATATTGCCATCTTGAATTCTGGGGGCTTTATAAGTAGGCACAAGGGAAGGATGGTGGGCTTGGGCAGAATGGCCTAGCAGAGTGGGGTGTAATTGGGCAGGTGGTGGTGGGTGGGCAGTCCTTGGTTCTGACCACATTGTGGAAGGGGTCTTGGCACCTCAGGTCAGTTGAGCTGGTGCTCATATACAGGAGTCAGATGTGATAAATGGGCAGTCTATCAGAGGAGGGCTATCCCTGGGGATATCATACCGAGTCTGGGTATCTGGGGGTGGGTGGGTCCTGGTCTGGGTAAGTTGGGAGGATGTAGATATTAGATACAACTCCTGTCCCCAACTGGGTGACAAGAGGTAGAGGGTCATTTTGTGGTGTGTGTGTGTGTGTGTGCTCATGCTCTGTGCACCTGCATGTGGAGTCAGGGGGAGACATTGGGTACCCTACACTATCACTTTTCTCACTTATTTCCCCGAGACAAGGTCTCTCACTGAAGATGCTACTGGAGCTGCTATGTTTTAGCCAGCTTAGCTGACCAGGGATCCTGAGCAATCCTCTTGTCTGTTGGGGTTACAGGCGTGTGTGGTTAGACATGGTTTTTCATGTGGGAGCTGGGAGTTGAGCTCAGGTCATCCTGCTTTCACAGCAAGTGCTCTTACCCATGAAGCCGTCTCCCCAGTCCCAGAGCATCATTTCTGATGCTCAGTGGCAACCATTGCAGCTTTCCAGATCTGAAGAGGAATGATTGGTCTGGAGCAATTCTAGACCCTCCCCTCCTTGGGCTCTACTCTTGAGACGAAGACTGCTTATTCATTCAACCATTTCACTTCTCATTCATTCACTCAGTAAATGTTTAGTGGGGACTGTCATATGCACGTGCTATCATATTGCTGCCAGGAATAATGTGGTCATCTGGTCCCTACTCTATGAAGTTCAAGATCAGATGGAATAGACAGGCTTGCTTATGTCTTAACACAAGGTGAGCTCAGAGCTCTGAGGGTGAGCTGGTACCTTTGATTTGCCTCTAGGGTCTTCTTGAACTCTGGAGGGATCACCATGACTGTATCCAAAGGTGACACTTCTGTTCTCTGCCTTTGTTTTGGACTGAGCCACAGCCGTTCTGTCAGGATACAGAGGGAAGGAGGAAGATGCAGTTAGCATTTATTCCTAAAAGTTAGAGGCTAGCTGGATCCCAAATGAACGTCACAGCCCTGCATTAACTCTTGGTTCTGGCACGGGCTACCTGTGCTTCAGTCCTAGGGTGTTGATGGGGCCATCTATTGGAGTGCTGCTCTCTCCTGTCCGTGGACCACACGCCCTGCTCTCGCCTTTGTATTGGCCCCCTTTATTGACTTTTCAACTCCCCAGCCAGGCTGTGCTCTGTTCCCCCTGGGAGACAAACAGTCTGGGAGAGGACACAGAGGAACTAAGAAGGGATGCCAGGAGCATTAGTTTGACCTGGTTGTGTGTGTGTGTGCATGTGTGGGGCGTGCAGGAATGCCTCCTTGCACCAAGAGCTGAAGAGGGAGTCAAGGATTAAGCAGTGTATTGCTTCTTTCCTCATCACTGTGATCAAAATACCTGAGAACAACTTACAGGAAGGATGGATTAATTTTGCTTTACACTTTCAGAGTTGCAGCCCATGAGGGAGGACGTGGAGGAGCAGAGCAGAGCAGTTCACATCATGGCAGCCAGGAAGTAGAAAGGGAGAGAGGGGCAGACTGGGGACCAGCAGAACCATCAAAGGCATGCCCTCAGTGACCTACTTCCTCTAGTTAGGCTGCACATTCTGTTTCTAGAACCTTCCAAAATAGCACCACTAGCCTGCAAGGGAACATTTCATATTCAAGCCATACCAAGTGGGAAAGAGGAATTTCCCTACAGAAGCAAAACCAGTGCAAAGGCCCCGAAGTGTCAGGGGAGAGTGGAATGTCCCTATAGCTTTGGAGGTGGTTGTCACTCCTGGCCAAGCTCAGGGGCAGCTTTGATCCCTAAAGCAGGTGAGACCTTTTAGAAGCCAAATGCCTTTTGAGCTCCTGCATTTTATTGTTCAGGACTGGACTCCTTATTCAGGGCCTGGACTGAGTCCCCATGCTTTGGCCTGGAGACCATTGCCTCCAGCAAGAGAGTCCCTTTACTTGAAGTCCACATGAATCTTCTGAGGTTCTTCCTGGTTGGGAGAGTGCCTCTCAGCTTTCTTGAGGGGCTTTGAGTTGCATGTGGGCAACCCTGTGGAAACACACTTACGTAGGTATGAAACCTACCAACTCCAAGCTGCTGTGAGATAGCACCTCTGCAGCTGGACAGATAGCTTGCCAGCTAAATGCACTTTCTACGTAAGCATGAGACCCTGAGGGGACTCTCTAGATCCTACATAAACAGCTATGCATGACCATGTATACCTGTAACCCCAGTCCATGGGGTAGAGACCTGAGAATCACTGGAGCTCTTAGAACTGTGGAATCGGTAAAGAGACTCCGATTCAGAACAAAGACCAGGCAGAAGAGTGTGGATCAGGACCTGGATGTTCTGCTTCGGCCACCACAGGCCAATGTCCCCCACCACAGGTGAATGTAAGGGGCACCCCCCCACACACAGCAGAACATCACTTCTTTGGGATTTATTCTTTCACCTGGAAAATAGGAGTAATTGAACATGATTTAGTTAGTGTAATGGTCTGGATTTGATGTACCCCTTCTCCCCCCAAAACAACAACTACAAAAAAAAAAAAAAACAAACAAACAACAGCCTGACATGTTGAAGATTTGGTTCTTGATACTCTTGCTTGAGACAAGATGTTGTGGTCAGCTTTCTAGTTGCTGCACAGAAAGAACCCAAACAAAAGTGGCTTGTGGAGGAATGGGTTTATTTGGCTTACGGACTTGAGGGGAGACTCCATCCTGGCAGGGAAAACGATGGCATAAGCAGAGGGGTGGACATCACCTCTGCCACAGCACTGGAAATAGCATCAGGAAGGTGTGCCAAATACAGGCAAGGGGAAGCTGGTTTATAACCCCCCAAAGTCCGCCCCCAACAACATAGCTCCATTGAGGTTGTAAAATCCAAACTGCCATCAGCTGAGGATCGATTACCCAGAACACATTCATTTGTTTGTGGGGGACACCTGGATTAAACCACGATACAGGATCTTGCTGTTTACTGCTGCAAATGCCAGGCTAGCTATCCCAAGAGCTTTGAGATTCTCCTGACTCTACTTTCCATTGCTGTGGGTGCTTTGGAATTATAGACAGGTGGGCTATTTGTTTCTGGTTTAATGACTTGAACAGAAAGTACTTTTAGCCACTGAGCCATCTCCCTAGCCCTTAACCATTTTTATTCAAGATTGTTTACCATTTAGATTTCTGTTCCAACTGTGATAAATTTTATTTTTATTGATAATTTATCATATGAACCTACTGCGTGTTGATCACATTCCCATTGGGTTGTACTCTTACGTCTCCTTTCCCCTGCCCCCATTCCACTGAGGGCTCTCCTCAGTGGGGTTTCAGTGTTCACTGGGGGTTATGAAGGCACTAGTCTGTCTCTGTAGAGCAGGGAATGCCTCACTTTCCCACCCTGCGGCTCTTACGTTCTTTCTGCCCCTCTTCTGCAATGTTCCCTGAGCCTTGAAGAGCGTGTATGTTATGCGTCTTCTTTAATGTTGAGTTCTCATCAGCCTCTGATTTTCTGCTTTGATGAAATTTGAGTCTCCTCAGTGTCTATCACTGCCTGGAGGAGGTTCTTG